>JAWWEM010000027.1:1595651-1614636 GCA_035582935.1 Ormyrus thymus
CTAGCCAAAACTAAACCAGAAATCGCATTTCTGGCTATTCATTAGTCAAAAACTACGTAAGATTTCTACCAGGGAAAGCGCGTTTTCGTTTCGTCGAAAAACATTCGCTCGGCTTCGAAAAAAGATTTTCAGCGCCGTTAAACGAAGGATTGTAATTCATGGCAAAACTCGGTTCGCGCCCTAAACACGCAAAGAGGGATCTTACGGCTAAAAAATAATCCATTAAAATCTGCGCGTAAAAGCTGCGGCTTAAGCGAAACATCGCTCGGATTTTCGCAAAGCCAACTAACGCACGTAAAAATTCCCGCAGTCTCTCTCTCTATCTCTAGCGAAAAAAAGTCGAGCGAGAGAGAAAGAGAGAGAAGGAAGGGAGAGGGGGGAGGGGGGCGAATAGTTGTTCTGGGCAGGAGTGTTGGATCGGTGCAGCGCCGGTGCATTAGCAGATTTAACGAGCCGCGCGCGTTTTTATCACGGCTCCATTATTTTGATTCCGGCGGGGCTTGCGAAACTTTCAGCGTGCCTCGAGTGCATTAGTGTTTATATCAATTTGTCGCACAATAGAATTACTCCCGTTATGCACTCGTCTCCTTTTTCTTCTCTCTCTCTCTCTCTCTCTCTCTCTCTCTCTCTCTCTCTCTCTCTCTCTCTCTCTCTCTCTCTCTGTCTTTCTGTACGTTTTGTAGCACTTTTTTGCGCTCTGCACCTTACTCTTTCTTGCTGGCCTTTTTTCCCCGACGGTCCCGAGCTGCCCGACGACTTTCTCAATGGATGGGATTAGCGAGAGGACAGTTTAAATGAACTGAATTAGCCGTGCTTGTCTAAGATTTTTAGTCTTTGTCCAGATGTTGACGTTTTAGCGGTTCGTTTCTGGTGGTTTTCTATTTGCGAGATAAAGATCAAGGTGTTTTTTTCAAGTACATTTTAAGTATCTGCTAGCCAATTTTTAAACATAAATTGTCTCATAAACGGCTTGATTAATTTGATGAAAGATAAAATATCGTAAACACTCGAGCAAACCGAAAAAAGCTTCCAGTATCAACACGAAACAATACTTTGCGTAAATAACGCATTACCCCGCCGCAGAACTTTTCATCCAGAAGTGCGATAACGCGCCTCGCATTTCCAGCAACACCCGACAACATTACGCCCGCGAAAAAAAAGCAAGCGCGCGCGAGGGAGAGGGAGGGAGAGAGGGAGAGAGGGACGCTCGTCGGGCGCCATTTACTTTTATTATGCTCGCAGGAAGCTCTCGGTACTCGCGCATTATCAAAATCCGTTCGTCTAATTATTTTAAAAAGCCTGCTCGCGCTCTCAGGCGCCTCGCCGAATGAAATTTCAATCGGAGAACCAGCAGAGAGAGAGAAAGGCTCGCTCGCACTTTGCTAATTAACGAGCGGCAAATCGCTCCGTTTCAATTTCGAAAATGGCGTCCAACGCGCTTAATTAAGAAAATGAGAATATCTTATTACGGAGCTCTCCCTCTCCGCTTCCCCCACCCCCCTCTGGGGACTCTCCTATATACATCCTCGCGAAGAGAATGAACGACAGGAGGCGAAATGAAAGAGCCTCTGGATAAATAGGAAGACCTCGCATTGTCGTCGCAGCGACGAAAGCGCCCGCCGATGCGTGCCGCGGCAGTAGCCCTTTCGCGAATTAAGAACAATGAGCCGCCGCGCGGAGTATGGGAATTTTTGCGCGAAAACGCCGGCGAACGCGAGCGCTCCCGATTCCCACTGGGCGCCTCTTGTCTTGGGACTCTGCCTCTTTCTTTCTCTTTTCCTTCTGCACGAGAAGCTCGCACGCGCGTCTTTCCGCGATGGGCCTTTTGAGTTTGAGCAGCCCGGCGTGAACGGCTTTGTCGTCGTCGCGCTCGCTCCTTTTGACGACGGGGCGCGTGCGAGAGCGTCTCGCGCAAATTATTCGGGAGAAATTAATTTTTCCTCTCCTCGGCGACGTATTAGCCGGAGTGGCCTGCTGTTTTGGGGGACGTGTTTTAAGGCAGGAATACCTTTTTTTACGATTGGAGCAGGTAGCTGGCGGAATTTTTCGTGACCAAATAACTGTCCATGAATTGGGCAGTTCTTGCCAGGCAAAACTTTGATTTGGATTATTAGAAGTAACGTCAAAATAGGTTGAAACTTATTATTTCAATTTCGGGCTACGATTTCAAAAATGATACATTAGCTCTTATTCAAGGCTGCATTTTAAATCTCATAGAATTACATCGCGACAGAATGAGGCTGAATTTTAAAAGCACTCAGAACCAGATCAAAAATTCACCTAAGTCCCTGTCCCAACAGTTTTTGTCCTCGTCGTCATTAATTCCCTTTCTGACCTCCTTCCCGCCCTTCGTTTCCACCCCGGACTGACCTTTTCTAAAGAGCAAAGAAAGACGGCGGAACACATGTCATCGTGGATTTCGTGCTACGGTTTTTTGCGGGCACTCAAAAAGCAAATGTCCTTCGTTACGGTGCGCATCGCCTTCTTTGATCTTACGGCCGGTTTTCGAGTGATTCTCCGCCGCGATCGGCATTACAACATCTGCGCGGCTAATTAGCGCGTCCGCTTCCCGGAAGTAGCCGTTTGATGTCGCGCCGAAATTGCTCCGATTAATAAGTAGTCGGGATTTGCGACAATCAACGATTTCACTGCGAACTGCTGCGTGATTGACGCGGCGGTAATGAAGTGCAAAGTGCGAGCGAGGACTTTGAAATAGAGCAGGCTTTGAGGGCTTTAGTATAGGAATATTAGGCTGCTTTTATTTCGTTTGTACGGCGACATTCTCTTAATAAGCAGTGCATTTTAGCTGCGCATGAATTTGACAGAGTATTAATTGAAAAGTTGACGTTTACATTATACTTCAACAAACTGTGAGCATTAATTCATTTTGGGCTTCGAACTAGACGGTACAGAGACCATAAACTCAATTTTCGAATGAGTTTCAAAATTATAACTTTGATCATTGATTAATCATGAGAGAATATTACGTAGTTCAAGGCAGTATTTTCTGGTATCGAAAGGTACTTATACTTGGCCTACGGTTATATGGTAATATGGTTTGGTCGAACTTTGTTTAAAAATTGAATGATATACGATCCAGTTATTTTGAGTTAATATATTAAACAGGAAATCATTACGAAGTTTAAAAAATTTTCGAGTATTTACGTTTCGTATAAGACTTTTATTAGAATACAATACCTACTTCAACGTAACCTTTGCTACACATTAATTTTTTTATAAAAATTATTGGAGCAAAAAGTTTTCTAGCATATTTAAATAAAGTTTTTACTAATAAGATTTCCAAATAATACATACGCCATAAAATTTGCTTGTCAATTTTCTCCCTGTATACTTTCGGCAAAGCAAATCACGAGATCCTTCGAAAAGAAATCACGCCATAAAACCAAGTATACAAAATCCGAAAAAATTCGAGGAAAATAGAGTAAGGATAAGAAAGGGGATCCACTCTGGTGACTGCCTGTATGAGCATTTGCACATTTCGTACATGTACTCACGTGTACACATGTAGATAATGCAGACAAAGGGAATATTCCGTAGAGCCTTTTCTTCTTTAAAGATTTCAGAGGGTGAAGATAAGTATAACCTTCGAGTTTCCTTTTTTTTTCCTTTATGTAGCAGTGATTTTCCAAAAAATTTCAAAACCTTTTTTCTTCGCTTCTAAAAGTGAAAAGAAAAATGCTCGAAAGTGGGTCTTGCAAATTTAAAACTGAAAATTCGGTCACTTTGCTCGGCGAAAGAAAGTTCCGGATAAAAGCTCTGTCACGTTAATTTGTTAATTTGGAAGGCTGAAGTGGCTTTTCGTAAATTGCCTCGGCCGAAGTAGTCGCTGCTAAGAGCTAAGTGTACTCTGAAATTAAAGGATTCCCGACAGTGTTGACTATCCTTTCGGGCTGAAACTGCATCTGCAGCATCAAATGGACGAAAATAAAATTAATACCTTTTTAAAGAACTGTTTAATTTTAACACTTATTTCGACTTTGCCGAGCAAATGAAAAATTTTCATTCGCCAAAGCAATGAAAAATAAAGCCAAATTTCGCTTGCACTAACAAATCAGCCATCAGACAAACCCGCGCGACTCCGAGCCCATCATCGCCGTTCGGAATCCTTTAATTCCGGTCTGCACCTCCCAACCCCCGGCATCTCTCTCTCTCTCATCCAAGGCGTCGACGCATCTCTCGCTCGCGAATTAATCTATCTCCTTTGCGAGGCCTCTCTCCCCTCCGCAAACAAGGCTCTCTCCCGCAGCCACTCGCAGCTCTTCTCGCGCGCGTCCTTGTCTCGCATTTTCTGCTCGGTTCGCGTTCTCCGCCGGCTTTCCGGGGGCTCTCTCTCTCTCTCTCTCTCTCTCTCTCTCTCTCCCGGCAGGCTTTTTCCAGCGGCGGGAAGCTGCGCCGCTGGCGGCGGCGTCGCCGAGGTATTGAGTTCTGTATCATGGCGGCTATAATACATTTTTTATCTGATCGAGGGGATCTTTATGGGGGGTGGCCCCGGCAGAGCAGCAGCCTTTCCCAGCCATACGTGTGCGCGAGGCGACGCCGGCTCCCGCGTGTGGGTATATAATCGAGTGCGCGCGTGTGGGAGGAAGAGAGAGAGAGCGCCGATGCTCTTTTTATATTTATGCCGCACCCGCGCGCGCGCTCTCCGATCTCATTTTCCTCCTCTCGGGGTCCTTCGCCCGGCTATATCGACTAATTTTTATTGTCTCGGTCAGATAGAGCGGGGATAAGAGGGGGCGAGCTCGAGCTGATTCGAACCTTGAACCTTTTGTGAAATTACTTTTTTTCCCGAACCGCCGCGGCTCCTTCGCCGGGAGGATTATTCGTCTTTTGCGCCGCCTTTTTCACGGCGAGCTTTCTGCTTTTGAAGCGAGCGCTGCTCGTTTCTATTGACGAGCTACAAATATTGGGCCGTATACTTTTAATCTTCGTGAATATTTTATCAAGCTTAGCTGCACTAAAAGCTGTACAATTAAAACACCAAACCGACTGCAGCGACAGTTCATTGTCAAGCAGTCCGACGGTTTATAGCAATTAGAAAGTTTGGTAAACAAATTAAAAAGCTAAACAAACCGCGCCTTATTGAAAAACTTTGGCGCAGCACCAATAAAGTACGCTCGCTCGGCTCTCCATCGCCGGGCATTAATTCCTAAAAAAGCACTTTCCATTTCATCCATCTCCCGCGAAGTTGTTTCATCTCGGAAGGCCGCTCTGTCCCCCCCTCCACCGGCACACACACGTAGGTAGCCAGGAGAGTCTCCGTGGCGGGAGGAGGCGAAGGGGGTGGCCCGAGGGGGGTGTCATATCGGCCGGCTAAAGCGCGCGGAGGTGAGGCGGCGGGGAGGCAAGTTACCGGGGATTGAAAAGCAATTTTCCCGAGCGAGCGAGCGAGCGGGCGAGCGAGAGCGGCGGGGGCAGCCGCGGGGAGGGGAGGGGCCAGAGCAGGCAGAAGCTTTATATTAATGATCCAGATATATTATCGGACGTGACCGAAATTGCTGTCAAAAAACTCGGATATTGGATCGAAGGAGATTGCGAAATGCCAGCTCGCCTCTCGAGAGAGGGATGGAGAGGGAGGCTTCTTTCTGTCTGTGCTCTCTCTCGCTCTTTCGCCCACATCGGGCCGAGAGATTGCCTGCTGCTCCGCGCGGGAGATTCAAATACGCTTTGTCCCGCATTTTTATTTGCCTTCTCGCGAATTTCTATTGTGCTTAACGTGATTTTTAACGAAAGTTTTGAGGAAATTTCGTTCGACTGAACAGTTTGTATAAAATTAATTTTATATTTTACCTTAGGCTCTGTTTTGAAAATTAAATTAATCCTTTTTTGAATGATAAATACTAGCAAAATATTAATCACTGGGCCATATGAACGGAGCAATAAAGTGTTGACGTATAAAATCTTCCATAATTAAGTTAGTAATTAAAATTGCAATTTAGGAAAATTTACTACATCGTTAATTAAACCCTGACGTTAAATAATTACACATTTTTATTAATCTGTAAAAACATATAGATCTTACTTCTACTCCAATTAAATAAGAAAATACTTTATTATATAACATATTTATAAGGATGACCACTTCTTCGAAAAGACTAAAAAAAACACTCCTTGCGTAAACGAAATTCGATTAAAAAGTTTACTTCGCTGCAAGAAAAAATAGTACCAGTCCGATATAAAAAACAGCAATATTTTCACGAATATTATTCGCGTACTAAAGCGAATATTTCTACATATTTGTTCGCTTTATAAAAAATTTTATACGTGAAAATAAAACTGTTCCACATTTAATCCCGCCGCTCTAAAAATACTTTCCTAAGGAAACAAGAAAGTAAACCCAAAATTTTCACTTTCCTTTTCGAAACGTAAATCAGACGGGCAACATTTCTCTATCAACCGAAAGAAAGGAAAACGCGGCGTCGCACAAATTAGCCGGCGCTTTCCAGTCGGAACGAGTAGCCGGTTATCAGCTATGCGGGCGCGCCGCGCTGCGCAAAACGCGCGCACACGACTCTTGTTCCTCGTTGAGCAAACGGGAGCGCGGAGAGGGCCACGTGCACGAGTGATTGCGAAGCGCGGGAACCTCGTTAAGCACCGCGCTTAACCGGAAAGGTGATAATAAGCGGGTTTCGTGCTTTAACTAATAGACCCGAGCCGGTGCGCCAGTCTTCGTTTTTTTCCCCCTTTTTTTTAGCCCCTCCTCCGACTTTTCCTTGTTCGCCTCGTCGGCCAGGGAGGAAGTGTGCCGGAGCTAATTTTTACGAGGTCTTTTTCTTCCCTTTCAGACACGATGCCGGCCTGGCCTTGTCGGCGCTGAGAATCACTGAGACTCCGGTGGTGGTGAGTGTTCGCATTTTATATTTTACGAAAAGTCAATATTTATCTCTGCTCGCTGGAAAATTACGCTTCTTTAACAAAGGCTTGAGTGCGAATGTCAATGGTAGAAATGTACGTTCTGGCCAAGCAAGCAACGTCACTCTTAAGGTCATTATTATTTCAACGCTTCCGTTCGGCCCCGCATGTGAATGCTCAAAGACCGATTTCCGGCTGGGCACTTATTTACATAGCCTGTCGCGTAACCACCGCCGGATAACGCGGCAAGACCGAGGGAACCTTCTGATAAACCTGTGCGGAACGCCGTACGGCCGCGACAACAATGGACTCGAAACGCTCCGACCATTATTTATACGCAATAATTTCGTGCTCACTTTTGCGAATGGTTTTACTTTTTAATTAGCATTTCCATTCAGGCTCGAAAATATCAGGTTTGAGAAATGCGAGACCGTTGATCAGAGAGCACGTAAGAAAGAAATACAACGTCCGACAATCAAGGATAAAAGGGCTTGAAAAGCAATTTTTCAAAATTAATGCCGTTTCGCGAATTAAAAACTCGTCCCGGGGATTAGTCAAGCCCATTCAACCTTAATCAGTCGGGCCATTGAGGAGAGCAAAAAGAAAAAAACTAAACGGAAGAAAACGCCGGTCCGTCCGACGTGCATTGTCATAATGACACAGATAATAGAACAAAGAAATCATCGTTAAAATGCAAAGTGGAATAAGCTAGAGGGACGAGGAAAAAGGAGAGGAAGAAGCCCAGGAAGAGAGAGAGAGACAGAGAGAGAGAGAGAGAGAGAGAGAGATGTAACTGCATTTCCATATCTCGGCGATTGTGATGCACATTCATTACCGGCGGCGGACTGCGTGCGCGCGAAATTAACAATTCAAGCGGGCGCCCCATATTTATACATTTCTACTTTCTCCATTTATAAACCGGCTCCTCTCTCTCTCTCTCTCTCTCTCTCTCTCTCTCTCTCTCTCTCTCTCTCCCGGCGACCATTAAATCCCGAGGTCGAGAGGTCGAGGAAGTAATTTGGGGTAGCGTTTCGGAGCCGGACGATTTAAATTGCCCGCGTCGTCGTTTTGAATTCGAGACTTTTATACGTCCGCGGGATTGAGCGAGCCTTGATTGTGGCGGCGGCCGGCGGCTCGTTATGGGACCGACTTCGTTATTCCGATTAAGGCAGTCGGCAGGCCGTTGCACGCTATTTTCGTGCCCGCGAGTGTCGTTCGCGTCGTCGCTCAGGGAAAATTCAATGACTAATTTTTGAGGACCTAATGCGGGGGCCCGTATAAGGCAGCGCAATTGCCGATGACTTGCACCTTTCGTTTGATTGCAGGAAATATTTCTCATTTTAATATTAAGCGACGCGCGTTTTAAGGTGCAAGGAATTGTCACTGTTACAGATTAATTTAATCATCAACAGTAACTACTTTCCCCTCCGCTTTCGACTACATTTAAAAGCTTTGTTTTTTGCCGAGCAGCAGAGATAAATAAAACATTGAAGGCAGCTCTAAAAATAGAAAGGTAGAAAACACCTCTAAGGACAAAAGAAAAGAAGGCGGCAATCTGGCAAGTCAGTGCAGCAAAGGGGAGCGATTAATTATTGAAAAAGCCTCTTTGGGATCGATCGGTGGAAGAACAAGACAGGCAACTACGAGAGAAAAGACGGGAAAAAGCTCGAGCGCGACTAACGGCTAACCTCTCGCCAACGTAAGGGATCTACCGGATTTCGTCAGCCGGCCGATCAGTACATTCAACTCTCTCCTCTCTCTCTCTCTCTCTCTCTCTCTCTCTCTCTCTCTCTCTTTCTCCTCCTGATTGCGTTGAATACGCGCGCGCGGGGCAAGAGAGCCTTCGCTGATTGACACTTGTTCCTGTCGGCAAGTGCGCCTGGGCCCAGTGCCGCTCTACCGCTCCTTGCGCCCTGCGCCGCCGAATTTCACCACTGAGTTTGCCGCGATTGCCGTCGAAATGCTGCGAATGGATAGGGAGCTTCGTAATGTGGATTTTAAGGCTTTCGCAAAATTTACATAGGCGCGATAAACTGATTACGCGGGCCTGAAGATGTTAAAATTAGTGTAAAATAGCGGATAAACTTTGCTGCATGTAATATTTTTCATAACTTGCAGAAAAACTGGAAGGAAAAGTTTTCAATACAAAATAATAAAACATTGAAATGTGCAATATACGTGACAGAGCGTTTTAATAAAAAAAAAGTCCTGCAAACTGTATCGAAATTGAATCTCTCCCAGCTTGTATCAATAATTTTTAATGAAAGCACAAAAAAGCTCGGCGCAGGCGCCAATAACTCAGTAACTTTGCTCGCGGCTCGCAAAGTAAAAAGCATTGTTCCCCGAGCCATGAGCAAATTAATAAGCGCGGGGGCCGGGATTAAGAAAAACTGTTTGGTCAGTTACCTTAAACGGCAGCGGGGCGGGGGACGGGGAGGGGGTGGGGGGATGGGATGCGCGTGATGCAGCGGCAGCTCGATTTTCCAGCTTAGAGTTTAATTCGCTGGAAGTTAATTTATCGGAGGCGAAGCACCGCGGTGGGGGCAGGGGCAAAAGAGAGCCCGAGAGGAGAAGAAAAAAAGATAAAGAATAGCGGAGAGCGCACGATGGGATTAATTAAGCCCCCGGCTTATCTCGCAGTTTGCATTGAAGCCTCGGGATTATCTTTCTCGATCTCTCGCGTAATTTATTCCTCGATCCAATGAGAGAGAGAGAGAGAGAGAGAGAGAGAGAGAGAACGGCGCAAAAAAAAGAAAAGAGCGCGGCGCGGCCCCCGGAATAAGAAAAATATCGATGCGAGAATCGGGGAAATGGAAAAACAGGGGCTTTTAACTCATTTCGACGGCTCGGTCACTCCTCTCCCGCCTTCTCGCTGGAAAAATCAGCGCCGGACTACCGGCTACTGGCAAATTCAATTTCGCCTCTCGCAAAAATTCGCTTTGCCTCCTCCCCCCAGGGATTTCGATTATCCGCGAAAAAACAGAGCAAATGTAAATTATATCGTTTGAGTAAACGCTTGACGCGGCTCGGAAAATTGTTATCGGGAATCGAATGAGAGGAGGATACGCTTTTTAAACGCCTTTGCAGCTTTGTTTCAATTTATTTTTTAATTATACAAGTGATTCCGAGGCCATTAAGAAATAAGTTGATTTCGGAGGATTAAAGTTTCAATAAAGCGCGTCGGGCAATTAAAAGATTAATTTTCCCCCGATGTAAGGTCCACTTGGAGAGAGAGAGAGAGAGAGAGGAAATTTTTATGACGGTCGTAAAGTTTTTGGAAACCGTTGCTGATACTCGGAAATTGGATAATTGGAAATGTTCACTAAGATCTCGGAAATCTTGCTGGGAAACTATTACGTCAAATCCATTTTAAGTTTTGGAAGTAGAAAATAGTCGCGAAAAAGTATATATATGGTGAATACAGCGGGTAATCAGAAAGTTGAATTGATTTTCCGACAAGAAACAGCAATTTGTGCGAACGACTCGGGAATTTCAAGATAACGCCAACAGTCTCCCTGAAAAATTGATAACAAAAACGATTTAACAAATACCCAAATACGAATTAGAAAAGTGCCCCATCCTCTTAAAAACAAATGCAAATCCGCGTCGATTCTTGCCGTATTACCTCTGCACCGACCTGCAACCAGGGTGCCCGAGCTTTTCACTCCGCGGCTGGCTCATCAACGCCGCCTCCTCGTCGTTGCCGGGCAATCGAACATCGCGCTCGACCGCCGGAGCAGCTCGCTGTCCCGTGCCGAGAGGCAGATAGAGAGAGAGAGAGAGACTCTCGGAACGCCGGCTAGCTTTCCATCCCTCCGCCGGGCAAAGATCGAGAGCGGAGCCGTAGGAGGAGGAGATTGGGGTGCAAGGGGTTAGGAGGCGCTGTACTTAGTTAGCGAACAATGCGGCCTCTAACGAACAGCCCAGGGGCGGCCAGGCCGACTTAGCCCCGGCCACGTACGTACGCGCTGTAGTGGCCAGACGGCGCAGGGCGCAGGATTACGCGGCGGAGCAGCGTTACGCGCGCCGCCGCGCGTTATAAGCGTCGTTAATGCGAGAGGAGGGACGGGGCGCGGGGCTTTTGATTAATTTATTGGGATTGTTGGGGGCCCGTCTTGACGACGTGCCCGCCGGTGGGGGAAGGGGAGTCACGTCGATCCACCGCCGCGCCGCCGAAGCTTGATTGGAGCGACTTGGGAGTTTAGCTTCTTTTTAACCCCTTTGGCGAGAGAGAAGAGAGAGAGAGAGAGAGCTCTCCGACGACTGCCGGCTTTCTTTCCTGATTGCTGCTGATTCTGCGAAAGAGCACTGCGCCGCGGCTTTGAATGCTTTATCTTTGATTATGCAGATCCTAACAAGGAGTCCGCCCGCGCCGTGTGTACTCTTGTTTACCCACCAATTTCAATTGTTGGAAAGAGAGCTTTTGCTTTTCTTTGCGGCCAAGCTCGTTAGATATAAAATCTCTTACTTTTTTAATCAAATTTATTGCAATTTATAATTCGGTCTCGGACGATTCGTAACGAGAGGGAGAGTTAATCAAAATACTAATTAAATAAACAGTCGACAATAAAAGCAACCGAGAGCGGCGGATGTAATAAAGGAGCGTAATTTCATTCGGCAGAATCTGGAGAATTCAATTTCATGCACTCTCGACAAATGGAGCACTATGTTAATTGATAAAATTGATAGTACTTACTGTAAACGATACGAGAGCTGGAGATAGAGAGCGAGCCGAGCGGGAGAAGGAGGAGCGGAAGGGCAGAGAGAGAGAGAGAGAGAGAGAGGGAGAGGGGGAGAGGGAGAGAGAGCGCGAGATGCAATCGAGAAACGCAATCGGCGAGTTTCGAGGGGGTATATAACCGGGAGTCTCGAGCGAATTTCGACACTGCGGCGGCGGCGGCGGCGGCGGGCGATGGTTTCGCTATACTGCGCGAGACGACGCGCAATTTCCCGGAGACTCCTTTTCGAAAATGGGATTGCGGTTACTTAAAAGCCAACCCCGGAGAGCCGCGCTACCGACTCTGGAGCGTTGTGTAAGCTTGTTATTTTGATTAGAACGACAAAGGCTCCGACTTGTTTTTTTTTTTTTTTTTTTTTTTTTGTTTTGACGGGCTTGCACAACCCGGCCGTCAAAGCTTTTACGAAAGGGTCTGATTCGTGAAATTCGGGAGGTAGGAACTGATTTTGACTTTTGGAAAAGATCGGCTTTGGCCTGGATTTCATTAAGTCCAGAGTTGAGAGTTGGTTTAATGATGATGGCGACATATATACTTCGGCAAGTCCATTTGTGGTAACAATGTTGATATCGCAAGCAAATTAACGTTTATAAATGCAAATTAAGCTGTAACATTTAAATTTACAAATAACCGAATAGCTATTACAAATAAATTAAAAAGAAAAAATTTCAGAATTCGAAGAAAACAGATAAGGAGAAACTTTGAATTAAAAGCAAAAGACAATCCCCGAAAGCGAAAGCCCGCTGTCGCCAACTATATAATTAATTGAAACTCCATCAAACTCCAAGTCGAAAAGGTCAGAACTGCTCCGAATCGAAATCTCTTTGGCGCTCGCAAAAACCAGTCTCTCTCTTTCTCTCTTTCTCGCTCTCACCGTCCGCATTGAGAACCGCTGTGTCCGGCGTTCGCTTCTGCCGCCGGTGGCGCGCGCACGCGGTTGTAATTGGATTCAATTGTCCCGCGTTAAATCAGTAACTGCGCCGCCCCTTCCATCTCTCTCCCGCTGCCAGTTCTCCATTCCCGTCCGTCCGCGCCGCAGCGCTGCAGCGACACAGTTGATTCAAATAACCCGCGGGAGAGAGAGAAAGAGAGAGAGAGAGAGAGAGAGAGAGAGAGAGCTCGTCGTGACTCGGAAAATTGATGATCGGGAAAATTGCCGCTCCGTGGCCTTCTCCCTTCCCTCTCTTCCCTCCTCTTTTTCGGGCGCCGCTTTTTGCTTTCTTTTCGAAGCCTTTTTCGCTTCTCTTCGGCCAAGATCGATCCGGACGAGCGATCTCGCTCGCGGTCGTGATTTTTTACACCGACCGGTGTGGGAGATTAAATGATTTGAGTGGTTTCTGCTGCTGCTGCTGCCGCCTGCCGATGGAGGGCATTAGAGGTTTTGTTCAGATTGAGTCACTGCTACCGTACGGAACTGTGTTTTTCTTTAATGAGTGACTTTTCTCTTTGCTTCATTCTCGCATTGCACACCTTGCCATGAAATAGTTTCTCAATAAAATTGCTTTGTAATTCCATCTTTCAATGCTTGCCAATAAACTCCTTTTATTAATTTCCAAGCATTTCTCCGGGTGTTTATTGCTATATTGGTTTCGCACGAGTATCCCGTGTCAATCCATCGATATAAAAAAGAAAAACAATCGAGTATTATAATTGAATTACCTTAATTAAAATCTATTGGTTTCTCGCCTCGACCGACTCTGCTCCGGATTTTGAAAGCTTTATAAATTACAAACTAATCCGCGCGGCAACTCAATTTATTTCGGGGCAGCCGAATCGTTTTTAATCAACCACTGCTATACTTTGACGATTGCAGCGGCAATTTGAAAAATATACCTGACCGCCGTCGCAGACTGACCGGAGAGCCGCAACAATCGTACTCAGGATTGATTAATAAAGCCGATTGCCACCTCGCGAATTAGCGGGGGGTAGAAACGACAAAGGGGGGAGGGGAGGGGGAGCTTCTGTGAAAAGTCGTTAATTGGCCGTGCAGCGCCTCAGCCGCGAAAGCGTAATGAACCTTTTAGGGTAATAACGGACGGGCTGCACGCGTAATAGTTTCCCAAGGGCTTCTAATTTGTACGTAAAATCATCAAGCTAATGGGCTGGCCGGCTAATAAAGTTGTCGAGGTATTTGCGCTATCGCTGCAAACACAAACAGGGACGGCGTGCATCCGTAGACGTTGAAAAAGAAAACTTGGAGGGCTCGTTACTCCCGACGCGGGCTTGTCTTTCTTTTGCAATCAACGGATTATCGCTCGGCCGACGCCGAGCACAGTCGAAAGGTAATTTTAATTCCGTCGAGAATTCGCCGCACTGATGTAGGAATTAGATCCGTCCTTTTTTGCGCGAAAATTTCTTCGAAATAATCAAATCTTTTTACAAGCAAAGGAAAAGCAATGTCTGTTTTAAAAGCAATGTCACACGTCAATTCTCGTCGTCAAAAGAGAAAATAAACGCTCGTACATAATTCATTGTCCGACTGCGAGAATAAATAACAATTTTGGGAGAAAAAGGTTGGATCCTAATTACGTCCATTTGACGCGACAAAAAAATTGGACGACTTCCAATCGCAATTAAAAATGCTTTTGGAAAAATTTAATTGCGAGGTCAACTAGAAAAAAATACACTCCGCCGTCGTGATCATTAAACTTGCTGATTCGGTCGACTGCGGGTTTAAAAAAAAAAAAGATTGAAAACTAATGACTTCGCGCAGTGCGTCATCAAACTGAAAGCCCCGATTCTCATTAAGGGTTGTTGGCGAGTGAAGTGGCCATCTGGTCAATTTCACATAACACTCTGGAGCGCCTTTAGTGCGCCGGCTAAAACTGCAATGAATCGATCGCGTAATGAGTTCCGCTCTTTTTTTTTTTTTACTTCGATTGATTCTTTTATAACCACCAGGGATCAGCTCCAGTTTATTTCGAATAATCCTAATTGCACGGAAAATTATTGATTTTAATTAGTCATTTTTAATTAGTCAGGCAAGATTTATTAATTAAACTCAAAATTCCCGTCTCGTGATAGCTCCGAGTCACGTAAAATCATTAAATACAAGAGGAATGATTAAATTTTTTATTTTAAGTTGCGGCGAGATAATTAAAAACTGTAATATAAGTAAGGGTTGAGTACAGTCAAAAAAAGAAATTCTATATTTAATAATACACATTTACAGAAATGTAACTATGTTTTAAAATTTCATTAATTATGTCACTTGATAAATGTACAAGCGACTCACTCACTCACTGTATTCAATATTTCTAAGCAGGTTCTTCCTTGCTGAATAATTAACTAACAAAATTTAATGCCTATTCTCAGTTGAATCAACAGGTTCTTGTGGATTACTCAAAACAATTTCAAGATTTTCTTCTTTAGAACATAAATTTTTAGTTGCAAGTTTCTGTAAACTATTTTGTTTTGTTGAATGATGGTTTCTATTTATTGATTTCGTTTTGAACAAATAAATAGAAAATGTGTCTGCCAACGAATGAAGTAAACAGTAGCAGCCGACGCTCATGAGTTACATTACAGTACATGTGCCATAACATTAGGGTGCATTCTCATTGGCGAATCCTGACTATCCTGATGCGTCATAGACCTCACATACTATGTGACTATATTAAGTACTATATTTCGTAGTTCATTTCGTATTATGAATTAAAAAATTTTTAAAATAAAGCGTTATTCATTTTTGTAAAATTTCATTAAAAATTCGGTTTTTTTTGTTTTTTTATTTAAAAATTAAGTATTGAAATTTTTTTATTTTGACTCTAATGAATACTTTTACACATTCTCTGATACTTCTAGAACACATTTCTGAAATAAAAAAAAAGAAGAGTTTTTTGGTGATTTTTGACTGTACTCTACCCTTCATTAACTATCTCCTTAAACTTTGCTGTTAATTTCTCTAATAAATGCATTTTAATCCCATATTAAATTACAAAAATATCGAGGCGATAGCCGCATCTGCTGATTATATTAAAGCCAGACTAATCGACTTTTAACAGCCGGAAAAATTATAAGCGGGGATTGGTATCACTTTCGTTAAATAAACAAAACAAAAAAAAAAGCTCACCGCGGATTTCGATAGCTCCAGCCAGCCCAGTTTCAATTGGCAATTAACATTGAAAATCATCCGGAGGGTATCGTTGCCGCAGAGCAGAGGAGCAGCAGCTGCGCGTTTTATTCGCACTTGCGTCGGGATAGAAAACAGAGAGAGGGAAAGAGAGGAGTTTGCTCGCGGCGCGGATGCCATTAGTAAAATTACCGCTTACAATATTACCAATACAACATAGTGCTAAGTATTCGCGAGCTCCTCGATTCGCGCGCAGGCCATTGTGCAATCGCGGGCACGTGTCTCTTATATCCCGGGGGGCTTTTTTCATTTGGCTCGCGTATTTTCTATCATATCCGCCGCTGCGCGCTCGCTCGCCCTTTTTTTTGCGTTTTCAATCTATTTCTGAAACTATTAAATAGATTGGGAGGAGCGAGTGATAAAAAATAGTAATGGAAATGGAGATGGGAGAAATAGCGGAGGATGCGAATAAAGGAAAATTGGGTTCGAGGTTTTTTATAGCATGTTTATATTTGGAAAGAAAAACTATAAATGCTCGGCTTTTTATTCGTGATAATTCAATGAAAACAGGAATAATTGCAGTTCTCATCTTTTTTTGTCACAGCAGAATTAGTATTGTCTCCAATTTTAAGTAATTGCAAAAAATAGTTAATTCAATCACACTATAATTCTTAGTCGATTCTCCTTTTTCACTGAATTATCAAACTCCAAAATTACGAAGCCCTTTGAGATTACTCAGAGCAGAACCGCCCCCTCGACGATGCTCGCAGCTACCGCGCTATACGAAATAAGCCGTGTTTATCAGAAACAAACAAAATCGAAGGCCATTCGTTAGGCGGCGAGCAATTAACCGGAAGGCGAAAAACAGGCGCCGCCGCCGCGTTTAATTAGCCTCCTAGAGGCGGCGCAATAAACACCCTATCCTGCCGATAGGCATCGCGACAAAATCCTCGCTCCGCGCCGCGCAGCCGGCCGCAGATCGTAATTAAGTTAAACGCGCGCGGCTTTTGTAATAATAAAAGCTCCGCCGCGGCTGCTGGGGAACAATCTTATCCCGGCCGCCGCGTGGCTCGCGGATGCGGCGGCGGCGGCGGGCATCGTCCGAGGTGGGCGGAAGCTCCGGGTCGGATGTCGGCTGGAAATTTTGATTTCTCGGTGCGGGAGGTTGATGAACCCCGCCGTCGACGCGGGGCCTTTAAACAGTTATCGCGGCGCGCGGAGATTTTCGAGGATGATGGGAAAATGTGGAGCTTTTCGCTCGGACACCTTGCTGATGCTGGGGAGATTGTCAGCTGGGATGATTATACTGCCGGTTCGGAGAGGAAGCTTTGGGCAATGGTATTTTTGACAAAAATTATGACAGTCGGGTTTGTTTAGAAAGTATACAACTTTGTTTGACAAATATTATATTTTTGAAGTTTACTCATTAAACATCTGAGAGATCTTTTAAAAGACAAGCTTATTATCTAAGTACACAAAGTCTAATTCTACATTAATTTTAATTCTTACCGAAAGGGAAGTGATAACCAAAAAAGATATTAATTTTGCTCCAGCCAATATTGACCGCGCAAATTTCGTATTCGAACTTTATTACAATCAACTTCCTCTTCATTTGTGCCGTAAGCAAACAACACACCGGTAGATAGGCAATTATTAGTAAACGTAATTTAGCCTTACAATCGACTTACTGTAGATCGCCCTAAGTACGCATATATATAGATACTTGGAGCAAGAGAAAGGGCGGAGAGAGAGAGAGAGAGAGAGAGAGAGAGAGAGGAGGCAGAATCTACGGGTGGTTATCTAAATGTCAGGTGGGTACGTATAAGGGCGCGCCGGAGATTTGTTTGCGCAATTATCGGAAGTATAATCCGGCCGCTGGAATTATGATATCCAACGGAAAATAAAGTCACGCCGCGCGCGCGTGTGTATTCCTGTGAGTGAATGGATGCGTTTATCGAATTGGCTTTTCTGATAACGTTATATTATACTGGCTGGGATTCGAATAATGAACAATTCATTGGATAATTTTCGTGCGATATTGTTCGCCCGATAAATAAATCAGTGCGGCCTTTTCGTATCCGCGAAAAGTAATATGTATCGCCGTAATGAATTTTTCGATTAATGAACTACACCGGAAGCCTTATCGGGCTGTATATCACTTTAAATGCAAGATTAATTGCGCGAAATTTTTAATTTAAAAACTTATGTTATTTTATTGTACACTTTTGAAACTTCTTCGGTTATCGTTAGCGGAAATCGGTGAAGCCCACAAACATTTGGCAGCTGCAACGTAAAGCGAAGCGAAGGTTATTTACAGAAGATAAAAGGAGCCTCGTGTATTTAGACAACGTCCGCGATCATCTTCTTTGAGGAAGACTCTTCCCTCGCAACTTTACAGCTTCAAAGAGAAAGTCGCAGTTGAAATATGCACTCGTTTTCATTGATTTCGGTTCGGGTAAAAATGCTGCAAAATCGAATGTAGGTCAAATGATTGTCAATTAAGCAAACGAAGTTTTGCCGTAAATCAGGTTTGGATTTTCAACGAAGTTAAATCGAAGCTTAAAAGCTCATTTTTATCAATCGAGTTGGATAAAAATATACGGTAAGTCTCAACTGAAACGGCCTATTTCAAATCAAAAGCAGCACTTTTTATATACTGTAAAACAGCTTACGTCCCAGCTAATGACCGCAATTCTCCAGATATGTATAAAGAAGTTCCATCTGCTCGAAAAAATAATCCCTTGCGTTTGCGCGCATGTCGCAAAAAGAAAAGAAAAAACAGAAACTGCCGGGCGACACGACACGAAAAACGATACATTTTACTTATCAAAAGCTCGCGGCGTTTGAGCATAAATCAGGGGGGGGGGGGAGGGGAGGAGGAGCCGGAGCAAGCGTCGCGCGATTACGCAAAGCGAGTGGCGTCTCCTGCCTGCATTACGGCTCTCGCGCATAACGCGCATATATATATATATATATAAACTCGTCGGATAATAATGCCATTTCGCCCTTAACGGCGAAAGTGGAGAGGCAAAAGAGAGCGTTCGTTATGCGGATTACACAATTATTCGAATGAGAGGCACTGCGCGTGCGAGCACTTTTCATTTCTTTTTTTCATTTTTTTCTTTTTTTTTTGCTCTTCCCCTCTCGCGGCGGCGAGGCGGAGTTATTTTTAAATGCGCGTGTATGTCACTGCTCTGTCTCTCACGCTAATGCCCCCGTAAGCGAGGCGCGCGGCGGCGGCTCGTTCTCTCTCTCTCTCTCTCTCTCTCTCTCTCTCTCTCTCTCTCTCTCTCTCTCTCTCTCTCTC
>JAWWEM010000027.1:1614736-1640070 GCA_035582935.1 Ormyrus thymus
TTTTACTTATATTAAAGTAAAAAGTATGTTCACTTATTGGATATGGTGCATTTGCACTTAAGTTTACGTAAGATGTTTGTTCACTTAGGAAATAAGTGAAATTTCCACTTATTTAGATTTAGAGAGTGTACTACGTGGCTGAAAAGTTCTTTATTAAAAATGACTGCATTATTTAGCGCCGGAAAGGCAGACTTCGTATATGAAGAAAAATTTCTATGCCCTCAAAAAATTTATTATAAAAAAATTCCATAAAATTTCTCAGTACCTAAACTATTAGAAGTTTAATTGAATAAAAAATAGAAAATTTTTTAATCAAAGGCTCTTTCCTTGCATTTGATTAAATTCTGTTTTGAATAATACAATATAATATATTTAAATATTTAAACACATATATAATATTTAAAGTCACGAAAATTGTTTATTCAATCCCGATGTTAACAAAATATTTCCTTCTCCGTTTGCACTTTTCTCAAATTACAAACGCTATATTGTCCCCAATTAAGCTTTAGCTATATTCGTCCCGTTACTCTCGATTTTTTTCACATAATGCCCTTTTGTCCGTCGGGGAGTCGTCGATCGTCTCACAGTGCCATTCATTCGCCAAGCGTAACTGAAACGAGAGAGGGAAAGAGTTATGAGGTTTATTGAGCGATTCATTGACTAGTGTCTTCATTCATCAGTCCATCGGCGCGTCGTTTAGCCAGGTTATATCGCTTTTATTTATCGGCCGATTAAATAAATGGCCCATTCAAATTATTTTTATTTTATTTCTCGATTTGATACAAAGCCGCAGGGGCAGCTCGTAAAGCCTGCATTTATGATGTGTATTACAGCGTAAAAGGGAGTATCGTTCGCATAACGTCCACAATAAGATCGCTTCCTTTGTGCCTTAATTGCATGGGGTTCATTGACGAAAGGGGTATGAATCGGAATGGTTATTATTGCTTTCTGAAGATTCTGCATTGGCCAGACTAAGGATACTGGCACACTTTATCCTTTGTCCGGGCCACTTTATTCGGTGCAATTCGTCGCATTAATCGAGGACATTGACTTTGGAAATATCTAAATACTTTAGTAAAAATGTCTCTCTTTTGGCATATAAAAGCTGTTAAGGCCGTGAGAATGTAAAGCGACTGCGCTAACTGCGCGCTCCGCATGCAAATAGCAAATGAATCTTATTTCAGCAACGCTGAATCGGCGTTCCTAAAAGGCTTAACAAATCAAAGTCCACAATACCTAAACGAAGCTTTTATCGGGCCGGGCAGAGTGGCACGCCTCTATTTCTAATAATAAAGAGCCTCGATTATCGCGTCTGCCGTAGCGGCGGCGGGGGCTCGAAACGAAAGCGCCAAAAGAAAAGATGGCTAATGCACTCACTCTCTCTCTCTCTCTCTCCCCCTCCCGTTCGCGATCGCTGAAAGCAAAATGGCGAAAGAGTCACGTCCGCGCGGCGGAGCCAAAAATAAAAAGAGGTTAATGCTGCTTTTTCTCCGACTCTCTCTCTCTCTCTCTCCGTCATTTTCCATCCCCCGCCGCGCTCGTATTTCTCTAGGATTTTTCCGATTTTTCCCTCCTCGCCTCGCCGTTCGCGCAATCACGCCCGCGAAATCTCCATAATTCCGGATTACAGTAAATGACAGCTTTTAGCCGCCGATGCACAGTTTGTACCGCGCGCGCCGAGTCTCGCGCTGTATTATTTCAAGAGCGCTCCTTTACAACTGTAGGCTCGAGTCTTTTTCGTTCTATTCCCTTTCGGCCGCGAGGAAAAGGAGAAAAATTGCCCGAGTTAATTAAAGCGGGTCCATTTAGTGCTGAATTTCAGGAAGCGTGTTATTCGAGCGAGTTAATGGGCTTGTTTGAGAGTTGAAATTTTTTCAATTTATTTTAAGGTGAGTTGGCTTATTCCGCCTGTTATTTTGTTTTTGGGGGAAGTCTATTCAGATCGTCTTTATTGCGAGACGGAGGGTATTAACGATCCGCAGTCGACATTTGATGAGCAATTAGTTTGAATCGGCTACAGCGCATTACTTTTTCTCAATTGACTAGAAAATTTTTCATTTCAAACGCGGAATTTAAATTAAAAGCGAACTTGGCGGGAGTAAACAAAATTTACATTTTGTTTAAACATTTTAATTAGTTTTATTATAATTAAACCCTACGCGTACCTTGCAGTCTGTTGCTTTTTAGCTCAAGCAAACGTATATAGCTTTCGCCCAAATTAGGATTTAAAGGCTGCTTCGCTAAATAGCTTGATTCCTCCGCCTCACATCTTCAAATCTGGAGCAAATTCTTCCCCTAATTACGGCTGAATAAACACGAGATATTTAATAACAATTTTCCTACGCATAATTGCGCTTAACGATCTCAATTAGGCGGCGGCCGCACACGACTTGTTTTTACATCATTAGCCGCATTAATTGCGCCGGTCGCCGAAGCTTCATCAAATCAATATGAGCCGGGAATACGAAAATAAACGCCCCCCTCCCCACCCCCGGTCCGAAAAAAAGGCGGCGAGAGGGAATAAGCGAGACCCAGGCAACACACTCGCACGGAGAGGTAACGAATGGGAACCAATGAAAATCATGTTTCTTGATTGCATCATCAAGACTAGCCTCGAGAGGCGAACGAAACTAAGCAGAAAAAGAGAGCGAGCCGTTTAACGAACCGGAAGTCCGCAGAGCAGACAATTAGGAAGCACGAAAGGAGAAAGAGAGAGAGGGAGAGGAGGGGGAGAGGGGGGAGCTCGGCGACCGTGAAACGAAACGAAACAATATCAGCAGCCCGAGAGTCAAAACATCCTGCGGTCGGGGGACGACTCTCTCTCTCTCTCTCTCTCTCTCTCTCTCTCTTTCCTCGCTCTTCTTGTTTATCTTTCAGAGAGACGCTCGTAATAATTCGCCTCCCGAGCCGCGTCGACATCACGGCGCAACCACTGCACCAGCTGTTTTCCGGCCGCTTTGCCGACCTTGCTTCTTTCGCGGGTGGGTGCATACACGACTGGCGGGAAGGAGGACGCGTCTTTTGCAGGGGAAATTATTTTTTTCGGCCCGCGGAGTTGTTTCAGATGCTGAGTTATTGGGGGGGAGGGATTTCGAGCTGCTTTTTTGTACACGCCCAGAGTTCGGGAATTGATAAACTTCTGAGAATTCTGAGTCTAATAAGTCGCCTGAGAAAATATCTAGCTCTGAGGGTGAAGCGAAACGGGTTTCTTTTCGTGAAAGACTCAAAAATGATCAAAGGGAATATTAGATACGCTTGTTTATTTGTAATCGCGAATGTAAAATGAGGCTTCGTAGAATCCGTTTACCAGTTAAAATTATCGCCACAATTATCCATACGTAATGAAAGATTAATGTTTAAGCAATTTTCCCGCAGCGACGCCACTCAATACATCGAACGCAATAAATTACTAATCAGCATTACATAAATATAGACAATTATAAGTATTCAAAATAAATAACGCGATCCACTGGAGAGGGCTTTAATAATTCACCGTCGCAGGCATCAAATTCAAGTAGCGCTCGGAACAAATCAATAAAAGCAATTAATATAATACAGTTATTATTTCATCCGACATATAATTGAATTATTCATCAACTCAGGCGTAATTACACGGCGCATTATGTACCTTTGTCAAAAATTCAATTTAGCCTCCTGTCTCTGTTCCGGGCATTCAATCAAAGGCTCTTTGTAACACTGAGCTCAAACACACGAAATCGCGATTAACGCAAACGCGGCTCGCGCGCGAGAGAGAGAGAGAGAGAGACAGTCGGTCCGCGCGCAATTTTTCGCGGCAAGCCGCGACGCGCGCTCCTCTTCCCGAGCAATAACGAAATCAAGCGAGTTGCGGCGGTGACCTTAATACGATATTCGCCGGCGCGCGGCTTCCTGATGGAGGAAGTTCGGGGCAGACGTGATGAGGTGAAGAAGGGGGATATCAGGCATGCGGGTTTAACTCTCGAGAGTGGGGAACGAGGAGGGGGGGAGACGAAGAAGCGCGCAATAAAGGAGCGAACCCGAGCGCCTGCAATCGCGAGAAAGGAATACGCGCCGCTGGCGCACCGGAGTGGCTCGCTCTCGTCGAATGAATCAGCGATTTCGAGTGAATGGCTATTAATGCGGCTAGTCGTGTGTGATATTATCGAGTATTGTCAGTTGATGGATACTCGTTTATTGAAATGCCTCGTTGAGCTAGAGTGTCGATAAAAAGACAACAAACAATTTCGGAGTCGCGACGTTTTTTTAAGAAAATAATTTTTATCAAGAAGCAAGGAAATAAGGATAGAACTTCGTCGAGTCATTCAGCAACTCCGAATCGAGACACTGAAACTCGTGGAAGTTCGAATGATCCCGCGATCGTTGCAATCAGTCTCCCTTACCGCTCTGAAAGCGCTCGAAAAATTGCTGGGTCGAAAACTCGAAAAATCTCTCAAAAACTCGGCAATAAAGAGAGCGGCGGCGCTCAGCTCGACTAGACCCGCGCAAGAAAGCTCCCCGGGGGAGGAGTATGGAAAAAGTCTGAAAGCCGAAAAGGGGGGCAGAGCTGCGGAGCAAAAAAAGAAAAAAAAAGGAGCGCGGGGAGGCGAGGAGGCGCCGGGGCAAGTTGCGGCGCTGATTGCACCACAAAGGGTGCAATTATGCGGCCCTCCGGCAATCACCACGCATTCTGGCCGCCATTTGACCCCTCGCTCTCTCTCTCTCTCTCTCTCCCTCTCTTCCCCGCAGATTCCAATCTTCCTTTCTCGCTCGCTCGCTGAAAACTCACCCTCGGCGAACGAGCGAGCGCTTCTCTCCTTTTTTGCGCTTCATTCAAACGTGAGCTCTCTCTCTCTCTCTCCCTCTTCGGGCTCTTTCTAGTTCACCAGCTGATAGGGCGGCTGCGCGGACGCGATCTCGGGGCTGCGCGAGGAGAGAGAGAGAGAGAGAGAGAGAGAGACCCCGTGAAAAATGTGTTAATGAGCGATTGTCGCCGAGAGCCGGGCTGTCAATGAAAATACGGCCTCTTATTTATACTTTCTCTTTGATTCTGAACCTGCTGCAGGGTCGCTTATTATTTTTGACTGCGGGAGGCTTGACGGGCCGTGCCCTTCCCCTTTCATTGCTCGTCGACTACTCTATTCGCCGACTGCCGCAGCAAAAGACGACAACTGCCTCTTTTAAATTAAAATTTTCAAAAACGACAGAAGCTTAAAAATAACTCGCATCTTAAAAAGTGCACACCACCGCAGCCGACTTCCACTGAAAAGCCCAAAGCCCTATCTCGGCGATAATAACGCACTCGAGATACGGCGTTCGCAGCAGCCCCGATCCACCGCCGGGAAACTCGAGCGGGGCCATCAGCGCGAGAGGACACGGAGCAGCGACGGCGGTTTCAAGTGCAGGGACGACCCACGCAAGGTTCCGCCGAAAAACTCAATAAAGTAGGTGTGCCGGCGTTGGAGGTCGCCTGTAGAGAGAGAGAGAGAGAGCGCGCGTCGACCTCCCGGGGCGGACGTATTAGTCGCGGGGCCGAATTTTCGGAGAGCCTAATGGACGACGGGGGCTGAGGATAATTGAGCCGGCCCTTATTTATGCAACATGCGGGCGTGCACGTACGGAGGATGCCAGCTGCCGCGCTCTCCTGCTCTCTCGGATATTAGAGAGCTTTTCGAGTTAATGTAACGCTCATTGCTTATTTATCGCCGGGCTACTGCGTTTTTCAACTGCCTTTCGGAGAATTGGCCTGCGCTGCACAGGCGAGCTTCTTTCCTCGGGATTAGGCGCGTGACGCACGACCGCGCGGAGATGAGATGATTTAATGCTGATTGCGCTTTCAAAAATTAATACGCGGATTAGAGTCATTTTACTCGGTTTCGTCTATTATTGACAAATTGAGTGATTGGATTGGTGAAGATTTAGTGCGATAGAAATTGCGCGGCAATTTGACCCAAGTCTTTGTTGTCGTTAATTTATTTGATCTTCTAATTATGATGATTATTTAAAATAGCTGCAACGCAGCTACATCCATATTCTAGTTCATTTAATTAAATTAAGTTTCTATCCGGCAATATTAATGAATATATGTAATAATTAATATTCTAAAATGTATGAACTAGCAAAATAATTAATTCCTCGTCGTTTCCGCTGCATTTCAATATCACTATCCAAAAACGTGGAAATAAATCTTTCAGATTTATTAAATTACCAAAACTAATGAGAGACCAAATAAATATAACTCAAGTGCAATAACAAAACCACTAAGCGAACTCGGCGTCATAAATTTAAACGTCCCAAAGCACTCGAAAAAGGGAAAATTAAAGCTCGCCTCCCTTAACTGCGCCGTCGCAGCGGCCCGAAAACACTATCCCTCAAACTAAAACAACACAATTTTCCCAGACCCGCTCCTCTCTCTCTCTCTGCTCTTCCGAAAAGCAGCGTCGCGGCATTGGTTAAATAAATTCCCGCCGCCTCAAGAAGCTCGCGCCGCGTAAAAGCGCATCGTTCGGGCCAGCCGTTTTGTCGCTCTCTCGCGGCGATTCATCGCCACCGCTCTGCCGTTCCCACGCTCGAAATATCTCTCTCTTTCTCTCTCTCTCTCTCTCTCCGCTATCTCTCCGCGCTCAGCTGACTGCTCGGCGTCGGCGGTGCTCGGGAGAAAATCAAATCACGAGCAGCCTTGTTGCCCTCGTAAAACTAATCTTCCTCCGAGGGGGAGTTTCCTCTCTCTCTCGACAATATAACGCGATTCAGGCCTCGTTTGTATTACATTAAACGCCCGCAGGATCTCTAGCGAGAGGTAAGCAAATGCAGGCCGATGATGCAATTGAGGCTCTCGGCTGCTAAGCTTTTGTCAGCCTCGAGGAGCTCGGGGAGGTTTCATTTAGTCGAGACCTTTCGTTTCTCTTGCAGAGGGCGTGAAGAATTGATATTAATTTGGTTCCTTACTTACTCAAGTGCCCCTATGTTTTATAACGTTTTTATCGTATTTTGTAGGGTATATATTTTCACAATTAATAGTTGCTTTAAAATTAAATTTTGAAATGAAAATAAACAAGTATTCCATAAATGAACAAACTTCCATAAAAAGTTGAGCGTAGAAAATCCAAATTTGGACCAGATTCGAAATTTAAAGAAGTATATACAATCATCGACCACGCAACGAAAAAAAAAGCCCGCAGGAAGTCCTAAAAGGTTTTACCACAAAACCCCGAAAACACAGCTCGTGACGCAACGGGGATAAAAAGAAACAGAAGCGTTCCCGGACTTAAGCGCCGAAGGCCCGAGCAACGGCAAAGCAAGCGAGAAGACAAACGGCACGGGGAGAAACACATTCCAGATGTCTCTAACCGCTCCGTTCGCACGAGCCCGGCAGAAGTCGTAGGATCGGAAGTCGTCTGCGGACTCCGCTCTGGAAGGCGGTAAAGCCCGCGGGGCAGGAAGAGCTACATTAAAACTGCTAATCCCAGTCTCAGGATATCTGTTTTCGGCTCCTCCGCGACGCGCGGGAGTGAGAGAGAGAGAGAGAGAGCGAAGAATATGGCGAAGTGAAATTTGTTGCAGGGATTCTGGAGGGGTTATTTTTAGGACGGCACGCCGTGTTCTATCATTAGATTTTATTTCGGAGGAATTAATCGAAGGAAGTACTGCCGGCGGTGAGAAAAAATTGTGGCTTCTCGCAGGATGACGTTGACGTTTGATGCGGAGATTAAATGTGCACGATGGATCGTTTATAAAGCGCTTGCTTTTACTTTGTCATAATGTGCGGTTTAGGCGAGTCTATACGAGCTGATATTATAATATATCTTTTAATCAAATCAAAAACTACATGCTATGTATCGATGTATTAAAAAAATTATTTACAGAAACTCTGTATAAAAAATGAGATAGTTCCTTATCGCTTTTCCCAAAATCGTTATCTAATTTAAACTCCAGGCCCTCCGCTCCCAGATCTAAAATCCGAAAGATACCCAAACAAAAACACGGCTCCGCCTCGCGCGCGTCTGCCTCGATAACATTCCAAACACACGTGTTGCACCGAGTCGCCCTCGGTCTCTCGCACTTGCGTACACAGCCGAGGGGGCAGCGCGCGGAACCGATTTCCCCGCTGGTCCCGAGAAGCATGGGCGCGCGCGCGTCCCTTTGTGTTTTTTCAGGCCCCGATGCCCGCCTATATCTTTCGGCGCGTCTCCCCGCTGCGGAGGGGCAAATATTGGCTGTGTGGATTTCGGCCATTTCGGGCCCCGGGTCTTCTCGTAGCCCGGGACGGGCCGATGCGTAAATTGTCGTAGAGAATGGAAGATGTATGCGGGGAGATTGGATTAGTAAGAAGCAGCCGGTGTCGGCTCTTTTTTTCGGTAATGTGTGCTGAGCCGACGATGAAGGGAAAAGGTGTGCGCGATGATCAATATTCGTGCGATTCTGGTCTGCGACTGCGGGGTTGTAAAGTGAGGCAAATCCTGAATGTTTGCGTTTCGATTTTGAGATTAACGGAACGGACGAAATGCGGTTAAAAAGAAAAAATTTCTTCAAAACGAGCCATCGACTATCATAAATTTCTCACTCCCTTGAAAAACAAAGAGCAAGCACGATTTATTAGAATCTAACTGGATCGAGGCGAGAACCGCTAAAAAAAATCAGCGCGAAGAAAAGCGAAAAGTCTGGCGTCCAGGACGCGGCGACGGCTCGGCGGCGCTCTCGGGCCGGCCGGTCGCTTTCGACGTTATTAACGAGTTGAGCGAATCAAGCGTCACGTTTATTAAAACTCGCGCGCGTAAGCTCCGGGGCCCCGGCAGCAGCCTCTCCCCCTCCCCCTCTCGCTCAACACCTTGCGCAATTGCCGCATTCGAGCGGGGTAAATACGGCGCGAAAGACAGAGAGGCCGAAGGGGTACGAGGTTATTGCCTGTTGGGTGATTTATCTAGTAATACTAGCCGACAGGCCAGTAGGAGGCTCACGCACACACAGAGAGAGAGAGAGAGGGAGGCGGCGGGCGGCGTCGGAGCGGCCGCTGGAAATTAAAAACTCACTTTATTACACGTCTCATTCTCG
Source organism: Ormyrus thymus (assembly GCA_035582935.1). Taxonomy (NCBI): domain Eukaryota; kingdom Metazoa; phylum Arthropoda; class Insecta; order Hymenoptera; family Ormyridae; genus Ormyrus; species Ormyrus thymus. The sequence goes on from JAWWEM010000027.1 coordinate 1,623,764, forward strand.
CGGCGCTCGCGCAGCCTCCACCTACTTTCGCGTCATGAGCCCTCGAGCGCGAGCGGCGACTTAATATGAGCGCCCGGTCCATACCTGATGGAACGAATATTATTAAAGTTCGCCAGCGAAATACGTAGCGTCCGTGAAATATCGCCCTCTCTCTCTCTCTCTCTCTCTCTCTGTCCTATCCATTATTGCGCGAGCGGCGTCTTCGTTATGAGCGCGAGCGGCGCGCGTTCTCGCTGTTATTGAAATTGCGAACTTTTAGCTTTTGTTTGCCAGGCCAAGTAAGCGGTGACGGTTCGGTCCTTAATTATTTTGTGATATATAGTGCGCCGCGGCTTTTTGGCCCGTTTTGTGCTGCCCGGAAAATGGATGCCGCGAAAATTAACGGAATGCTTTGTGCGGAAGAGTAGGAGATTGATGGGGCGTCGTTGATTTTGACTTTGATTAAGGGATTTTGGAATTTTTCGAAATCCCCTTTGAGAATTTACTCCTAATAATAATTGTACATTTATGATATTTATAAGAATGTGATAATTCAAATTCTGGAATTTCTCATTAGAATTTAAATTTTATGCAGAATTTAAAAATAAATTTTTTATACAATTTTTTATGTGGTATTATCTAATAATTGATTTGTTTTTATTTTACAGGTAAGTAGCAGTTATCTTTCACTCTGGAAATTGGCAAGTGAATATTAAACCTTTTTTTATCATATTAAATATTTTTTATTCCAAGTTTTAATCAGATTATTTATTAAATACTGATTATACTGAAAATAATGCAAAATATTAGCAGAAATTCTGTTTACTAACTCCTTTATAGAAATTGACTTTAATAGAAAATCGATATTGTATATTAATATGCATCAGAGCATTTATTATTTTTATAAACGCTACAGAAATAATGCGAAAATGCTTTAAGTAATCATAAACTAAATATCGGAGTTTTCATCACGTGCCCTTTTCCCGATATTAAAATTTCATTGATTTTCAAAATAACAAGGCTGCCAAAACTTTTCAAACTTGTCTGCAATTAACCTCAATCTTCACAATTAGCCTTTATAAATAATAATAAACGAAAAGTTGCAAAATTCCAAATAATTCACGCGAAATTCGCGCCGCTCAGACTCACTGTGCACATAAATTAGCGCGGGATCGAGGTAAAAAATCGAAATTAAAAAAGTTCGACGGCCGGCGCCGGGAGCCAAGACGGATGGATCAGCGTCTCTCGCGGCGGAGAGAAAGCCGGGCCAATTCAATTGTCTCGTTGGAGAATTTCATATAGCCGGGGATTCCGCGCGTGATCGCGACGCCATCCTCTCCCGCACTTATATAAGAGTCTGCATTTTCGAGTGGCAGTCGTCAATGTTCATTAAGGGATCGTCTTATACCTCGCGCGACGCAGCCTCGTATAATACGTTATATTCGAGGAAAGGAGGGAGATCCTCCGGACTCTCGTTTTATTAATGTCAATAAGGCAATTATTGCCTCTCTCTCTCTCTCTCCTTCTCCGTCTGCCGCTTCGGCTGCGAATGATGCGGGTAGGCATCTCTCACTCATATCGCCGCCAGGTCGAATCACTTGGGCCGCCGCGGTGGATATGAGAGGGCAACGCTCGACGCCGGAGATTTATTGCTCGGCTTTTTGTGAGTTCTATTTACCTTTTTGCGATGTGGGCATCGATCGCTTCATTGTCATTCGCACGCTGCTTATTATTGCTTCGATCTTATGAAAAAGAATTTTTCTTTTTTTTATAAATTGTTTGTATTCAAAATTCAATCACTGAATTTGAAATCTTTTAGGATTACTTTTGCAAGTAACATAAATGCTTTAATAAGGCTCAAGTAGATTTTTCAAAATGTACTTTTGTTTATTTTGTGCATACTCATGATCCGTCTTGTACAATTAAAAGTTCAAACTTAAATCGTTTTTCACTTTTTTTTAAATTTCCTAGCACATATCGCTGAGCATCTAAATATCGAACAAGCAAAGATGATTATTCATCATCTCGGTTCACCCTCCTGCTCATCACAAGCGAAATTCCACTCTTTCAAGGACGAAATTTCATTCCGAAATATCAAACACATAACACGGCTAAAGAGTAGGGGATGAGCGAGCAAGAGAGAGAGACGCCGTCTCGGTATCGGCCGCAGTTCATATCCTTCGCCGTCTCTCTCTCTCTCTCTCTCTCTCTGCTCGGCGTCCGCGAATGAAAGGGGTTGGGGACAATAATATAGGAAAGTGGGGTTTCTCCAGTCTACGCTAAGCAATATCCATCCACCCTACATGCCTGCCAACTTCTTCATATTATCGTCCCTCTTTCTCTCACTCGCCTGTGTGGGTGCCTTGTGTACGTGAACGCGGCGCGCTTTCGTCCGCTCGCGTCTCCGCTGTATGCGGGAAAGAGGGAGAGAGAGAGAGAGAGAGAGAGAGAGAGAGAAAGCGGGTCTCAGCAATTTATTTATTACCGCTCTGAAAGACCTATTATTGCATTTTTCAAAACGTCCTCTCGCTCTCTCGCTCGCACTCGAGGCTCGGCCCCGAGTAGAGCCCGCCGCCGTATACGTATAATATAAAAGGCTTACGTGCGCGCTTTTTCGCGAATTAATCTTTCAGGCAGAAGGGAAATTCATCGATCTAAGAGGGAAATGCGAATAATGCTCCGTATACGCGACTCGAGCGCGGCTGGAGCTTGATTGTGAGGGGGGCGGCGCACGTTCTTGGACCCTGTGTTCATTTATTTCGTAATGAAATTTTCCGCCTTGTACGCGCCTCGCGCTAAAAATAGATTCTAATTTTCAAGTATCGACTCGATTCTCGAAGCGAGTCGTGCGTAATGGCAGTAAAAATATTTTAAGACCGCCGCACGCGACGCTAAGCAATATATACGACACTCCGAAAAGGTGAGAAAGGCTTTGAATTAAAGATTGAAAATGCGAGCTTCGAGAGGGGAGAATCCCCCTCTTCTAAAGAGCTTTAATTCAAAATCCGGCGACTCCTTAGAAAAGCACTCGACAAACAAATTTCAAAGCGACGCGGAACGTTTGACGCGGAAACGGAAAAGGGCGAGGCGGACTTTCGCTCGAGGAATTGGAAATGTGTGGGGGTCCAAATGTGTACTCGAAGAAAATAAAGGGACGATAAATAAATGCAAAGACAAACTTGCATAGCTCTTGAATATTGATAAATTTCACTTTCAATCTTCAACGTACTTCGATAGTCCACTGTTACGAAGAATTAAAAAAATCGGATTAAGGGAATCATTAAACAACAAAATTCATAAGTTCATAAGCGAAAGGAAGAATCGGAGAAGCAGAGATTTAGAAAGGAAGGAAAGACGAGAGCGAGAAAAGTTGACGTAAAAAATTCACGGAGTGAATAAATCAAGCTGAGAGTTCGCTTTTAGCTTAAGTATTCGAAGTGGCCTCGGGCACACTTCCATCTTCGAACATATGACCATTGCACCCGCGAATAATGTTCTGCTGAAAAATGATAATTCGGCGAGCTTTTTGTCGCGTTGTACTTCAACAAAGAGAGAAAGAGAGAGAGAGAAGAAATTTCGTGACAAGCCACAAAAAGATTTTTCACACATTTACAATTTTATTTTGTAAAAGCGCTTTAAAACTCCAAAATAAGTTTTAAAAAATATTTAATAGAAGGTGCAATCGAGTAAATGATCGTGGGACGAAGCGGGGGTTTTATGAAAACCGTATAAAAAGATTTAAAGAAGAATTTCATACTAATAAAATAAATTAAGATTTTGTTAGATTATTTAATCAGCCGTCCATTCTGTAAACCACCCATTAACACCAACAGCGGCGGCGGCGCAGCGAAAGCTTCTATAAAATGAATTACGCGCAAGAAGTGAGCTCTGCTTTGGGCGGAAGCCGGTCATGTAGAGCTCCTAGATGTCCTCTCTCCCCGACTCTCCGTCTTTCTTGCTCTTCTTATCTCGCACCTTCCCTCTTCGTTGGATTACACCTGTTGCGCATTCATAAGGTCTTTCGTACCCTGCTCGGGTACTTTCAGTCGATAAATACTGGCGGATCCGCGCGGAGGGCCTGCCGCCCTCTACAATTCCTGGGCGCGCTCTTCAAACGCGCTCCCCCCCCTTTATATATTCTTCTTTATTTTAATAAAGCGCTCGAGCTATTCCCCGCAACATCTTTCCAATAAACTGAAAGTATCGACGTATTTGACAAGGTTTCCATTAAATTCCGACGGGCTTTAAATGATTTTCTAGAGCTCCGTTGCGTATTGCAAAATTAAACTTTCTGCACACGTAATAAAAAGTATCGCCATTGTCAATTGGGAATAAAGTGTTATTCCGCGCGGTTTAATTAGAAATACTGCATAAGCAAGAGTATTGCAGAAAAATAAAGAGAACTCCTGAAAGTGAACGTCTCTTTTTGTCTTGTTGCGTAATAAAGAGAAACAATATTATTAAAAGTTAAGTTTGCCAGCCGTCACGTCAAGCGAAAGTCTGAAGGAAAGAGCTCTTCGGGAGTAAAAACTCGCAAGAAGCTACATATTCAATAAGCAGCCGGTGGATTTTCAATTAAGACACGCCGCGGCGACGCCTCGGATTCTCGCGTTACTCGCGCAGTTCTCTCTCTCCCTCTCTCTCTCATAAAATATTGCGGCCACTCGCCGCCTGACTATTTCATCGAGAAAAATCACCGCCCCGGCAAAACTTGGCTATACACATCCATAAAACAAACAAACGAGAAAAAGCTCTTTTCCATTCCTCCCTCCACTCTCCTCTCTCTCTCTCTCTCTCCTCTGCAGCTGATTATTAATAGCGTTGCAGCATAGAGAGCAAGTTTTTGTGCGCGGGCCGTCGTCGCCGGACGTCGCTCGGCTAAAAGCATTAGTAAGTGCGCTGCTTTCGAAAACTCTCCTCCCCTCTCTCTCTCTCTCACTCTCTAGGAGCCGTGCTTTTTCACCTCCTCCATCTCTCTCTCTCTTGCTCCGACGCGGGAGCCAGAGAGGATCAGGGGTTAGGGGGGCGTGCAGGGAGAGGCTCATCTTGTAATGGACTCAGGAGACAGTCGAGTCGGCTAATGGACCCTCGCGCTCTCAGCGGCCACGCTCCTCTCTCTCTCTCTTCCTGAAAAGCTCTTAGTATCTGTGCCACGCGAGTATCGATGCCATATCGGTTATTCGCGGCGGTGCGCGCGTCTGTGTGCTTCGCTCGCTTTTCTCCTCCTTCCTCCGCTTCCTCCTTCGTCCTCTCCGCCAGAGATGTGCTTTATATATATATGGAAGGAAAGACGAATGAATTCCATTTATATTTATTTTTACGTCTCCTTTTTTTCCGCGCGCGCCTTATAGGATTTTCCGTCGCCATTTATTTGTTCCTTGGCTTTTCAACGCGACGCCGAGTGCTCGTTGTTTCTCCGCCGAGATTGATATTGGAATAAGGACATTAATTAATGAAGGTCCGCGGCGGGAAGATAGCCCAAGGAATATTTTATCATTGCCCGATCGAGCTGATTTTGACTTGACGTTTGTCGCAGTGATATAAATAGAACGAGGAGACGGGGATATTTTGCTACTTTTTTCCCAGTATTAATTAAAACTTGACTCGATGATAAAGACGAGATTCTTATTTGCGCCCCGGCAATGTATAAATAAACAAAAAAAAATGTTCTCGATATCTCCCTCAGAAATCACACTGCATCGCGCCCCACGACATTTGCATAAAAGCATTTCGCCAAACTCTCTTTGAAGCCCCGATTGCAAAAAGAGCAGACACAAAGACCCACATACGCACACCACGGCCGCGTGCTCCGGGCAAGCGGGAATCACCGTCGGCGGTCCGGGGTATGAAGAAATCCGACAAACTCGGGGAGTAAGGAACGGTCGCCTTCCGCCTTTTCAATCTATCGCGACGCCTGCGAAAGTAATAAGTCGAAAGGTCGAGCCGGATGGACGTGAGAGTGAGACGCGGCCGGATAATACGATCGAGGGCGAGACGCGGGCAGGATGAAAGCGGAGGAGACGAGTCCCCGCGCGCGCGAGCCAAGAGAGCTGAGACAGTCGGATAAATGAGAAAAGCCGGGGGTGGGAGAGAGGGAGGGAGAGAGAGAGAGAGAGAGCGAGCTTCGATTTCTCTGATTATGAGGAATGTCGGCCGGAGCGTGTGTGTGTGCGTGTATGCCTGCGCGTGTGTGGCTGCCTGACGTCTCTTGAGACGAAAAATACCGACGCGTTCTTTGTGTTTGTTTAAAATTACGGCGAGCTTTTTTGCTTTCTTTTCGAGAAAATTAAGTTTCAGAATTGGCTGCTTTCTCCGGGTTGACGAAAGCTTTTCTGACGCGTGGAAATAAAAATGTTCGTTATTACGTTGAAAAATTGGTTTTATTTGTTAATGCTGAATCATTGTACCATTGTCAATTAAAATCTCGCAATAAAATCACTTAATTAAATTCTCTAATTGAATAAATAACATTTCTAATTGGCGACAGCCAAGTAACAAAATGCAATTGAAACCTACTTTCCCTCAAACTCAGGAAATCTTAATATCGCCCGATAAATACTCCGCAATTATTTTCCCAAGATAATTACATCGACACAGTACAGTCAACGCCTTGAAATTCCAGATCGCAAACGTAAACTTGACACTGCGGCGCTCGGCACATGTGCACAGTGGCGCAGGCCGAGCGTGGCGTGCGCGCGGCGGCGCATGCAAAATCATCCCCACACAGGACCCCGCAGCTGTTTCAATTTGTATTCCCGCCGAGCGGTAGTCCCGTCGCGCGCTCGGCGTCTGTTTATACGCGGCGGCGGCGGCCGAAAAATCTCTCCTCGAAAGGAGGCTGGATCTCGCTCCGTCGTGCGTCCGGCTGCGCGCGCACATATCGCGTCTCGCGTCCGATGTGCACGTCAGCCCCGTGCATAATAAATCTCGGGGATGCAAAGCGCCGTCGGGGGAAGGGAGGGGGAGCGCCGAAATGAAATAGAGTGCAGGTCCAGTTTTACTTTTTTTCTGTCTCTCTCTTTCTCTTTCTCTTTCCGGCACGTAAGGGGAATGTGCTGGGGAGGCATCAATATCGGGAATTGTCCGAGTAACTTGGCCATCAAATTTGCGCTTAATACATTTGGCTCGCTTCTCTCTCTCTCTGTCTCTCCGTTTTTTCAAATTAGTCCTTCCGATCTCTCCCGGGATGCGAGCCCTTCCCATTTTAGTTATGAGCTTTCTTAATTCCATTGTGAGCGGGCGAAACGGACTCTTAGCGCGATTGGACTCTCCGGCGGGGAGCGGAGGAAAGTTTTTCGGTTTTCGCGCGAGCGCGCTGTACACATTGTTTCGGATTGAAATTCTTTATTGCGGCCGCCGTCATTTCGGAGATTAGGAGAGCGCTGGCTCCGCGTCGTTTATTTACTCCGAGGGGAGGTCAGCACTGCAATTCGACGGGATAATTTCGTTTTTCGAAATTTACGGCCGCGAAAACATTGCGAAATTAACGAGACGTCTCTCGTTATAATTCAGCCGATTTAGTTAATGTAATTGTTGCTTGTCCGTTGTATCTCATTAGTTAATTAATTTCGCCGTTTATAATTTGGTGTCTCATTAATTATGAAATGTTTACGGCACGTTTACAGCGGGCTTTTCCGGGGCGACGTTAAATTATTAGTTTTGAAGGGTTCATTTATAAATTGGCGCAATTACAATAATAACGCAATGAATAATATATATATATATATCAAATAATAGAAGCGAATCCCGATACATTTCCTAAATAAACAATGCATGCGGATCACAAAGAGGTATATCGCGCACCCGATGCGGTCGGGGGGCAAAAAGGCCGCGGAGAAAGGAAAAAGAAGGAAGGAGAGAGGGATGACTGCGGCTTTTTTCGCTTAATGCGAGTAATGATACTTTTCGCCCGCCTTTTCTTCGAGGCACTCCACTTTCAGGCGGCCGCCGCCGCCGCCGCCGCGTCGTGGAAAGAGAGCGACTGAGAGAGGGCGAGCGAGCTATCCGAGCAGGAGTAGAATAAGTAGAGGACAAAGTAGACGGCGTACAGAAAACCTCCATTAAAGTCCCTAGAAGTGATTAGTACTCCACCATCGTCCTTCCCGGCTTTTTTACTCCCTCTCGCTCTCTCGCTTCCTCCTTTTCTTCCGCTCCTTCTCCTTTTCCGCGGTTTCGACGCCCGTACACACTCTTGCCCCTGCAATGACGTATTCCGAGTTTTCGGTGGTTTGCATATTTTTATTCGAAGGAGCGGGATAACCCGACGCGTGATATTTTTTTGTGAAAAATCTGATCGAGGAAGCGAGTGAGATTGAAACTTCTTTTAAAGATAAGATAATTTTAAAAATTTTTAACAATTTCTTTTTCACATATGATTGTGCACAGCTGCTATTATTTAATTTATTAATATTAATATTATGGATTTACTTCTGAACAATAGACCTTTAATTAATAATTTTACGAACGACGAACTTGTAGAATTCTACATCCCTATTTAATCTTTTAGCCAGAAAGTATTATAAATATAAAAATTAACGATAAATACTTCTTTAATATTTCGGTCGTACATAAAATACTTTAAATAACAAAGAGAACAGCGTTAAAAGAAAAAAAAACACAAGTGTCAATAAACTACTAAATTATCGTATAGCAGAGAAATAAAACATTCGTTCTAAATTTCGAACGAGAAGCAATCCAATACAGCAGCTCTTTCCCAGAAGCGCGCACACTGTAAAAGAGGATTCAGATCGGTCTTGCCACACGAGTACGAATCGATTCCCGGGAGTTCGGCGTACGCGCACGGCTTGCTTTTCTTTGCTCTGCATCAAGCCACAATCCCATTAAGACTCTTCCAATCAACGCTCTTTCATTCTCCCTTGCCGGCTGTCGCTCTCCGACGCGCGGCAGTCAGTTATTTTCCAAAATGACGCGGGAGGCTCTTTGCCCCATTTAATCAGCCCGCTTCGTAAATCACGCGGTAATTAAGTGAGGAGAGAGAGAGAGAGCCAACGAAGCACGAGTCTAATCCATTTCGCGGCCGCGTGTTGTAAGTGGCCGACGAAGGCAAATAGCAGGGGATGTGCAGAGGTGAGATGGGCGCGAAAAGTCGATCGATGATCATTGCTTGAATGGGCTGTTACATTAGGGAAGTTAATGCTTCGCTGAGCGGATTTTAGGTCAACTAGGGCAATGTTCAGTAAATTAAATTTTGTTTAAACAATGGAAATTTAATTATAATAAATTGCATCGGAGAAAAAGTAAATATTAAATATATAAATATTAAAATAATATGTTTTTATTAAAAACGCGCAAAAATCAAATCAACTAATGGTACTACGTCGATAATAGAATTTTATGAATTTACGGCGGCTATGAAATCAAAAAAAAAAAGAACTGGGCGACACCTAAAAGAATTAAAAATACCCCATCGACCCTAATTAAATCTTACACTTAATTAAAAAAAGAAGGCTCGAGTCCGTGTACATACGCACAACACAAGCGAAAAAAGAAGCAAGAAAATAACCCAGAAAGGACAGAGAGAAGAAGGCACGAACTAAAGAGTGAGAGAGAGAGGAAAAAAGGAGAGTCGCCCCAATAGCCTTTCTAATTTAATCTGGCGAATGATTCCGTGATTCTCTCCTCTCCGCGAGTGCGAGCGAGACCGACTGCAGAGAGCGAGAGAGAGAGGAAAGACAGAGGGAGGGGGAAGCAACCCTTTCATTACTTAGATTCCCACCCAGGCAGCGCGCAACCCCCGCCACGGCGTGCGCGCAACACCACTAAATCAGCGGGCCGGTGTAATTTTTGTAATGGGAGGTGTGGCCTTGTGTAGATGCGCGCGCGAGCTTCCGGAGTGGGGATGGCGCGAGGCTGGTGGGGAGACGGCCGCTGGAGGGGCGGCGGCGGCGCGCGTGCGAGCTCGGAGGGGGGGAACTTTTGGCGGGGTGCTGCTGCCGACGGCGTGGGGTGTATGATTCTTCCGCGATTAAAGCCGGGGCTCTGGGGTTTGTTTCTCTATAATTTAAGTGGCTTCATTTTTTAGAGAGCGACGCTTGTTTACGGTTACTGCGCGATTTTGATTGTTCCGAGGGGTGAATAGGAGGTGAGAGCCGTTGATGTGAAGGTAGTTTTAGTTAAATAAAGGAAGTTAATACTTTTCTCAGTTAAAAAAGTTTCGTTGAATGTGGATGCAAAATATATGTTTTTGTTTAATTAAAAAATATTTGTTGTTATTTTCTAGAATAAAAAATAATTCAATATAAATACAATGATAAATTCTAAGCTCTAGAAACTATAAAGAAAAAAGAAATAAAAATCAAACTGAAAGACGTGAAACGAGAGTACTGTATATTTAATTGGGATTCTTACTCACGTCGTTCCCTTTCCTTTTCATTCAAAGGCGCGCTTGAAGCTGTACATAGCTCTTGTGCAATTATAAAGATCTTAGACTAATCGAATTCCTTTCTTTTCACTAATGAAAGTTTCAATACGAGATCTTTTTAAATGGATAAATGGATTTGAAGCTACATTCTGTCACTTGATGCTATGGATTTTAATAACTATCAAATACAGGAACTAATAACTGAATTATAGTGCAAAAGTATGATTTAATTACGAGTGAAAGATAATACGATTTTGTCTAAATGAAACATGGGATTACGTCACATCTGTTCTTTTGATATAGTCAACGTATTATAAGATTAATGCCTCCCACAATAATTAATTCATTTAAATTTCATATAATGATGGAGAGCCATAACATACCTAGTCACTTTTATCTTCTTTACTTATAATGAATACTTTAAAAACGAGTACGAGATCAAAATTAAAGTTTTCTTGTAGAATTTATGAAATAGAACAATTCCAATTGTAAATTCGAAAACTATTTGACTGCAAATACAATTTTTAATTACTGCATTCACTCAAATTTACCAGTTTCAATTAAAAAATTCCACAACAAATCTAATTAATTAAAAACTTTATATTACACATACACAGTGCAAGTCAATTAAAGACAACAATGCACTATCCCAATCCTTAAAAAAATCCCACAATCAAAACATACCCACACACAAAAAAAAAACTGCTTAATCCTCGAACCGGCCACTACTCCAGATCAAGAGCGAGAGCGAGAGCGAGAGAGAGAGAGGAGCAGTAAACTCGCATCGCTCGACAAGACAAACGAGTGGGGTGGCAACGTAGGGGAACATAAATCGCGGGCCGCGTGCGCCTGGCGGGGAAGGGGCGCCCTGGTGGGGCGGCGGGCAGAACGGTGGGGAGCCGCCGGCGGGGTTGATCCGGCGGGGGTTGCTACCGAGGTGGGAGGGATTTATCGGCGGCGTGCCGCGCGCCGCTCGCACGCGACAGTTTACAACCGGCCGTCGAAGCGACCGGTTCGCTCTTCTTCCGCTCCTGCCTGCTGCGAAGTCTGTTGGAGTCTCGTGGAGATACTGGACTTGTGCTCGCTCCCCGAGATACTTTCGGTGCCGGCTGAGTTTTTATTTTTTTCGACTTGTGCAGTGGGATTTCGTAATTGTATTGCACTTTTATCAGTGGAGGTTTCTTTTGCTTTCTCGAACTTGGGGATTTTTAAGCCAACAAAATTGCTCCGAACGCGAAGTCTTCGCGAAGCACCGCATCATTGTCATCAGGTAGGATTTTTATATTTTTAAAAATGCTCCAGTGGTTTTCGTGTATAAAGTCCCTGGGCTTTGATTCTGAAAATCAATGCTTTTCAATCTTGACCACAGGTGACAGTAGAAATATTGAAACGAATCAGAAGTTCAAAAATCAGACAATAAGAAGTTCCTTGTCATTTTTCGTAAGGAAAATTAATGATACAGGTTGGATTACTTTGATCTTCTTTTGAACAAGCGTAGAAAATTTATCGGATTAAAAATAATTATATTATATTAATAATTGAATAAAATTACAGTGTTTATAAAGAATGCTGACTCATCCAAACATAGTCCAATTAAAAAAATTATGCAACGCATAATAAGTAGTTTTATAATTTGAAATAAATAGAAAAAATGGAAGAACAAATATATGAATATTTAAAATTAAAATTATCGTTGAAAAACGAACGTGTACGTATAAGAAACTATAATAACGAGTGCTTCATTTAATGATTGTAAAGTCGCGCCTGACGATAATATTAAAATAAGAAAATAGCTTTCTCTCTCGGGTTCCTCGTATCGTCGCTAATGCGATGTTATTAGAGCGAGTAAAAGGATACAAAGTCATGTAGCACTCGCGTCGTATCAATTACTCGCGACATGTAAGAACTCGCTCTTTCTCTTTCTCGGCGTCGTTGCACGGCTTCCGATGTCGATGCGCGTGCTCTGCCACTGTATACCCAGGGATTCCTTAAAAGTTCTCTCTCACTCTTGCACTCGCTCTGACTCTCTCGCTCTCTCTCTCTCTCTCTCTCTCTCTCGCTCGACGCACACGCGGTAATCCGGTCGCACATTGCACCACAGCAGCGGTTCGCAGCGAGCGGCGAGGAGGATGTTTTTTTCCGAGCCGGCAGAAACAGATTAATTTCAAAGGAGAATCGGAGGAGTCTGAGGTTTTCGTGTCACGGTTTCGGAAAAGTGATATTTTTCGGCTTGAAAAATGCTCAGGTAATGTTCCTTTTATTAAAGGACAAGAGGTACATTTCGAAGTGTTGCGTTAAGACGGTTCGGGACAGCGTGCGAAAATAGTACGTTGAAAAAAGTAAAAGAAAAAATATGAAATGTATTATTTTTATGAAAATTCGTATATTCATATAAAAACGATGTATTATTATACTTTAAAAACGCGTGACTCTACTCATATTTATTTAACGTAGTCTCCGTGTTCCGTACAATTTAGGCAAACTATAAGCTGTCTCAAGTAACATACATTATTATAAGATCCGAAGAATGTCTAACTAAATATATAAATGCAAGGCAATTTTTTTCATTGAAGCTCATTATATCCTATTGCAAATATTTATATGAAGCGCATTATATCCTTGAAAAGTATACCGGCAAAAAAGACGAGCTCGAAGTAGCGAATCGATAATTAAATCCCTCGCACCTCGACTGCAGCCAAGTCAGGCCATATTCATAAATGTAAATACACGGCGCGCGGTTCCGTCTTGAGGCGGCAAAAGGAAGGAGGAAGAAGCCGCGGAGAGAGAGAGAGAGAGAGATCGGCGCGGAGCTCAAAGCGACGATGATTTTGCGGCGGCACGCCTCCGTTAATTCCGCGACTTCCGAGAGGAAGAAGAAGAGTCACGTGGCCGCGCGGCGCGCTTTTTTGCTCCCGTTCTTCGGCGGACCCGCGAGAAAGGTCGTTTATCTGGCAGCTTTCCAGCGGCGCGTCGCGGATGTTGCATATCGTTGGGTATCAGCTCTTCCTCTCCGAGCGGTGGATCCCTTCGCTCTCTCTGTCTCACTGTTTCTGCGGTACTCCCCTGCGTCTGTGCGGAATTTTTGGTAGCGGTTTGTTGGGAAGGAACGCCTTTGGACGAGTGCTTCGAGAAAATTTGTTTTACAATTACATGCAGATTTTCGAATATTTTGGTATATTGACGTAAATTGTAAAAAGTTATGTCGCTCTCTAAAATGCAAAAAATATATAGTTACTCTTTTCCTCATAAAACTAGACATCTTACTAATCAGTTAAGCTTCCATCTAAAACATATTACAAAAAAATATTCACTTAAGCTCGTAAACTCGAGCTAATTGCGGTATCAAAGAAACAAAAAGGTAATCGTCAAAAGGCAAAAGGCCCTTGTATCGCAACGCACATCCTCCCCTCGCTCTCCAATAATATCTCCCCCCACTCCGCGGCAGCAGGTTCTCGCTCTCTCTCTCTCTCTCTCTCTCGAAAAAAAAAAAAAACGAGAGCCCGAGAAAAGACAGTCACGGATATACTCAGGGGGCAGTGAATGAGTCCGCGTCCGCGTTTGAAATTCGATAATTGGCACTAGTTTCCGCGCGGCTCGAGCTCGTTAGCCCCGGCTAAAGAGAATGGCTTAATTATTTCGTTTGAAGTTCGAGAAGGGTTAAGATAGGTACCTATAGAATGTCGGCGCGGCAGCTCCGCGTGTACACGCGCACAGACGCGCGCCGGGTGCGCGGCCTCCCTCCCCCGCCGGGGTTCTGGTACGTACGGAGGCTCGGACGTGCGACGCGCGGAGAACAAATCGGGGACGGGAGGGGTAACGTTTATTTTGACCAACAAATTGGTGCGGCTAATTAGGCTACGGGCTAAAAGCGGAAGTATGACGATCTGTCTCTCCGCGCGGGTTTGCTCGTTTCTCTATACGGCGCGGTCTGTCTTGCTGGGGATTCGGCGCTTCTTTGAGGGAAGACAGTCGGGTTTGTCGTAATTTTTGGACTGTTGGCGCTGACGCGAGCCGCGAATGAATAGGTATTGCGATTACGGTTCATTTACTAACGGTTTAATGAGTCGAGTAATCCACGAAATTAAAGTGCTATCGTACGTGGATTTATTCCGAGTAAAGCATCACTATATATTCAAGCAAATTCGTTTGTGAAAAAATTAAAAAAAACAAAATTAATACCGTCAAGCGCGCGGAAAGCCGTTAAAAACCGGCTGCGCGTCCCATTGAATTTTTCAAATCTGCAATGCGCTCGCAGAAAGAAAAAAAAAACATGTACTTGGCAAAGCGCTAAATGAGTAAATAATAATAATACGCTGCTAATGATGATGTTTCGTTGAGTCGCGGACTCGCTTGAAAATAGCGTATGGGAATAATTAGTCGCAGCAGAAGCGCTCGCAGTGCGAGAGAGTGGGAGAGAGAGAGAGAGAGACAGAGACAGTCAGTCATTAGCAATAATGAAAGCTCGCGCGAGCAGGGCGAAGAGCTTCATTTCGGCTGATTGTCAGCGCGACTTTGATTTGCATTTAATTATATTCCCATCGGCAGCGGATCTTTCGTGCCTCCTCCTCCTTTTTGGTCCGCGCGGCTGCGGGGCGAGGAGATTGCGGCCGGGGATACGTGTAACTAAATAAATTAAAACAAGGGACGGGGGGCGGGCACTAATGAATGCTAGTTCGTTACAGAGTACGGAATTGCGTTATTGCCGGAGAGGGAGGCGAGGGCGGAGGGAGCGAGCGTTTCGTTAAATTTACACTAATTGCGCGCGAGCGCAAGCCGTTCGAATGAAGATAAATGCGCGAGATTGACGCGCGCCGCCTTTGCTTGGAGCTGCTGCGAGATTCTTTGAACTCGAGCTTTTCGTTAGCGGAGCAGTGTCTTATTGATTTTGCGATCTTGGAATTGAATCGTTCTTCCCGCATTGGAACAAAATGTAAAGTATAAAATACGAAAGTCTTTTGTTATTCCAATTGACTAAGAGGGTGATTTATTAGAGAGCATAAATATTTAATTTTTAGAATTTAGCTCAAGTCAATTGAGGGTATTGAAAAGAAGGTAGGTAAGATTCAAGTTGTACGGCTACTTCTGCACTACAGTGGCCCAAGTCCGCCGGGTCCTTGAGTCCTCCGCCAGGTGGCAGCTTCGTGTCCTTTTCCAAGCGTCTCGAAAAGACTGCGTTATAAAAACAAGAAAAATCTCGAGAAGTCAGAAAATTGACTTTCCGAAAGACGAATAATCGATGTAAAGATATAGTTTTCCGAAGTTAGAATTAAATTTAATAAAAATCAGTGAATTCACTTCAGCTTCCGTAAGACCGCGCAGCCGAGTTCGTAAAAAGCCAATACAAAAGAATAACGCGCGAAACCTTAAGCAAAGTTTGTTTCAAATTTTAATGCAGCCAATGGCCAAAAAATACTCTTTTAACTTCACGAACTGGAAACCGCATCAAACGACAGAAGCCTCGACATTATCAGACAGTTATCAAAGTTCGCTCTACCGACGATCTCTTTCACTTATCTTCGCTTTTCCGGAGTGCATTCCGGTAGTTGGCTGCTTCATTCTTTGTCTTTTATTTCAACCCGCGACACTCTCTCTCTTCCTCTCGCGCGCCGCTACAAACTCGTTTACGCTTAACAAATTCAGGCCGTATCAACATCTTTGAGGAAGCTTCTAATTAATTGCAATTATTTTCAAACAATGGCATCGCTTTGTTTATTAATGTATAGAAATATCGTCGCTAATTTTCATCCGTGATACAAAAACCATACGTTTTTTAAGCTTTTCTAAAAAAAATTGAAAACTGTAGGTCCATTTCAATTAGTTAGTCGGCAATATTAGCCTCTTAAGCAATTACCTCTAGGGGCAGCTGAATTTCCCTGAAAAAAGCAGGTACTCCCATTTCCTACCTCCGCAGGAAGCTGCGATTCCTCCAAGTACTCGTCTGAAGCGC
>JAWWEM010000027.1:1648507-1673992 GCA_035582935.1 Ormyrus thymus
CTCTCTCTCTCTCTCTCTCTCTCTCTCTCTGAGAAGGCCAATTAGCAGCCTAAAGCTGAGCAGAGCCTCTCTCCGGCTCCGAGCGCGAGATGTTTGTATGTGTAATAGATTGTTACTAGAAGTATTCGGCTAATTAATTAAGCTTCCGCGCGTCTCCCCCTTTCCCGCTCCATTCATCTTGCCCTATTCTCCTCTCGCGCGCTCTCTCTCTCTCTCTCTCTCTCTCTCTCTCTCTCCCTCTCTCTCTCTCGCTCTCCCGCTTCGTTTTGTCGCGAACGCGAGCCCGGAATTAGCAAGTGCGAATTAAAAATAGTTAATTAATCTTTAACGAAGTTTAACGAAGCGACTTTTTTTTCTGGGAAATCGTGATTGCTTCGACTTTCGACGAACGTTTGTTTGCTCTGATTTGATTGGGTGATTAGTGGAGATTGTTTGCGCTAGATATTTCTTATTGATTTTTTTTTCTCGTATTCCGCGCTCTGCGTTATCGTTGTTAAAAATGCGATTAAATTTGTTTACGGCGCTCAACCACCTAATTGTCCTCCTCAGTATCAATTAGAGAAGTAAACAAAACCAAGTAGTCTTAAAAAATGCCACCTTGTCATCATTTATGTTGTGTAAAAAACTAATTGCAAATCCCGCAAGCCTCGCGGAAATCTGAACGCAAGGTCAACAATTTAATTTCTGTATTCGGCTTCAAGTTCAAAGTCTCCCCTCTCTCCCTTTACGCTTCGGTTCGAATCTCGTCGCGTTCTCACCCATAAATCGTCGAGTGCGCAAGCAGCAACCCATCCCTTACCGCAACCCGCCAGCCGACGCCGTTCTGAGCTTCTCGCCGCTCCGCGATTTAGCAGGTGCGCGATTGTCTCGGTCTTGTTCGCAGATTCGTAAAATGTGACAAGTAGGGACGGGTTGCTGTAAATTTCGCCTGCTGCAAATTTAAGTCGAGTTATTTCGATGACGCGATAGGATAAATTCATCGACTAAAGAATTTAGCGATCGGGGGCCCTTTGACGACGAAAATTTAATCCTATTAGAATTATTCGAGGTAATTTAATTAGTGAGATCGAATTGTACAAAATTAAATAGATAATTATTGATGGGAATATAAATACAACAGCCATGGTATTCTTATTTAGGAGATCAATCTTAATCGAATGCATTATTCAAACAGTCAAATAAATCTAATTATCGAATTTGACTTTGCAATTTTTTTTTAAAAATAGGTACCCAGTTATCCAGGCGCGCGGACTGTTTATTTTAATAAGGCAGGAAAAAACGTTGCTTATAAATAACTCAGTCACGTCACTCTAAAAGTGTCGAACAAACATCATTATTAAACTGCAGCATTTATTCGATAGACTCCTTTAATTATACGACTAAATGCCCCCCCAAGACTTTTTCACTCGGAGCCTTTTAATTAAATTATGGACTTGCATTATTTTTCAGACGGTGGTTTAGCCCAGATCACGATGACGATGGATGTGGGCAAGTCGGAGACTAGTAAAAATGGCACCACTCAGCAAGAGTGCCACGGCTGCGGCAAGATAATCAAGGAGAGGTGAGTGCAGAGAGCAATACGCCAAGCTATACCACTCCGAATCAATTTAATCAGAGACGGGGATTTATGTGTTTACGCGCCTTTGCCCTGTACGAATGGTCCGCGCCAAACGTCGTCGCCTTTCTACTTGACAACTTTCTGGGGGAGGGCGGACGCTGCTGTCGATTATTCTTAAGGGAGAGAAAGGAGACTTGCTCTTCCTTCGGATTAGCTTTTTTCGAATCGCGATTGAAACTATTTTGAGAACCGATCAGCTGGAAATTCGTCGCATACATTCTTTCGATCCGAACAGAAACTTAAGGGATGCCCGCAAAGTTAATAACAATTCTCGACGAGACTAACAAATGATTTAATGAAATTTTCCTCCGCTTCCTCAGGTATTTGCTCAAGGCGATGGACACCTACTGGCACGAGGACTGCCTGAAATGCAATTGCTGCGACTGCCGGCTCGGGGAGGTCGGCTCCACCCTGTACACGAAGGCGAACCTCATCCTGTGCAGAAGGGACTACCTGAGGCTCTTCGGCAGCACGGGACACTGCGCCGCCTGCAACAAGCCCATACCGGCCTTCGAGATGGTCATGCGGGCCAAGACGAACGTTTATCATCTCGAGTGCTTCGCCTGCCAACAGTGCTGCCATCGGTTAGTACCGATTCTTTTACATTGACATGCCGAGAGCGACGGGGAACCACTTTTCAATTAGATTTTAATTAAATTTCGAAGGGAGCTGCAGGTGTACCCCCTTTTAATGTAGAATGAGCTTAAAGAATACTGATATAACTTTTTATCGGAGAAATTTAAAATGAAAGTCGTAATTATTCGATAAATCAAACTTCCGCGAAGTAAGTCAAGGTCGATAGATGCATGCGCTTATTTTAGTAAAAAAAATTCTAATTTCGCAACGCAAAGCTCTAATAAATGCCAACTAATGAAGTCTGCTTGCCTATTTCGAGCACGCAGCACTCGGCAAAGGCCAGTTTTTCATAATCTCCTCCGGAGCGCATGAATCACAACCCACACGTATGCCCCTCGCCTCGCCGGGGTGTCCCCGTCCGACTCTAATCTCACCGTGGCTCCGACGACCTCGGCGCAATTCATCGCGAAAATGTCAGCAGTATCGCGATAATTATATAACAAGCCGAGAGCTGCTTGCGAGCGGAAAAGAGACGGCGGGCGGTGAATCGTTCGGAGGACGACGACGACGACGACGGCGGCGGCGACGCTCGCCAGAGGGGAACGCGAAGGGTGATTTCCCAGCTGGCCTGTAAAGCGAGAGGCTCCCCTACCCCCGCCGGCTGGACTCTACGTGTATACGCGGCATCCTTCCGAGGCGTCGATGAAAAAATAAAATTACAAGCAGAATGGACGGGCAATCAAAACGGATCCTCGGAAGTATATTCAATTTTCTTCTGCCTGCCTGCCTTCCTTCGTTCCTTTTTTCATTTCGGAGCGAGCCTCGCCGGGGATCGCCGGGAATACAAATGCGGGAATTAGAATATTTTAATTTTCGCCGAGATGGAGAACGCGCGGAGTTTGATGGATTGTCGGACATTACGGCGATAAGTTTTTTTTCTCGGACATTATGATAATTTTCGTACCTGAGGAAATTGGCGGCGCTCACTTGTAAATCTGGCTTTATTCGGAATTTCGGATTGTTTAGCGGCGGTACATTTGCAGATGCCGTAATAACTACTTACAAACTACAATTTTCACGTAATCTGCCGGGCAGGATCGTAAAGGGAGCTTTCCGGCAGCGCAAAAAAGTCCCGCTCAGCTGATCTCGCTTTTTACGAGCAATTTTGAGCAACATCCAGCAGTACAATGCTTACATCGTAAATTCTCCTGCAACGTGCTACAAATTCGTTAATTTTAGAACCCTAAAAACGTTGTGCCGCGGCGCATTTTTCTTAAAGCTAACAATGCCCCGCTCCGATTCGAACACGGCTAATCAGCGTTTAACGAGCAGCCTCTGGAAAAAAAAATAAAAAAAAAAAAATAAAGCAAGATCAGGGCAGAAAGTCTGCGAATAATCATCTCCGCGCGACAATGCTGTTATTGGGACGACAGGGCGAAAAAGCCAGCGGCGCAGCCAATAGTAATGGCTCGTCCGGGCGTGCAACGCGCAAACAAAGGCCCGACAAAAGAGCATCAATTTTACGTTTTTATCGGCGGCCATTGTCTACCGGCTTCTCTCTCTCTCTCTCCCTCCCTCCCTCCGCCTCTTTTTTCGACAATGCCTTTCTTTACGGCCCTTCGGAGCTGCGTACGTGTAGCTTTCCGTCTTGTTCTTGTTCGCCTATCTTTATCTTGGCGCGGCGGATGCGAATTGCGCTCTCCTTCTCTGCTTTTAGTGAAGCATTGTTTTGTGCGGCCGAGGTTCAGCTGCCGTATCGTTTTGATTCGCCCCAACTGCTTTCCTTTTTTCCTAAGGATAATTCGTTTGTAACGCGCCCCGGAGATGTGTTTGCCCGCATTTGGAAATAATGCTTGCCGCGAAGAGTTTTCTGCAGTTTTGGCTTCGTTGCTGCTGCTTTGTTCTTCGTTAATTTATTAGCTGAATTCGAGAGATTAAAGAAAAGCTTTGAAACGTACAGATTTGAAAATTCTTTAAGTAGTATCGGTCAATGTTTGGTCAGCCCCCCCCCAATTAATAAACTCAAGAAAATGAATAAACGCAGCTTTGAATAATGCCGTCGAAAGTTACCGCATCCGATTCTGCCTCGAAGAAAAAAAAATCACTCGACCGTCGATCGCAACTTAATCGACAAAGCTCGTACCTTCTCCTATAAAAGGCCGCAAACCTCTCGGCGAACGAGCCTCCAGCCATTTATACACCTGGCGCCCGGGGGCGGAAAAAACGGGCCACACACTCGCACACGAGGCGACGGCGGCCTCAATATTTGATTGGAGCGTCCGATTTTGTCGGACGCGAGGAAAATGGGCCCCTAATGGGGTCGCGAGAGGCCGATTCCGCTTACTTATTCAAGCTGCGCCGTGGCAGTTGTCGCTTTGGCCGGGGAGAGCCGGGCGCGCGCGCGACCCTCGTTAAAGATTTAGCCGAGTTATCTGAGCGAGCCGGCCAGATTGAAATTTCCCATGCAGGCGATGCCTTCGCGCTGCGGATTTTTAATATTTCAGCGCCGAGGAGCAGCGCGTGCATGCGGCTTTGACTTATATCTGTCTCTTTACCGGCCGGCCGGGGTTGAATTTTATCCACGGCGCTGCGGATCTTTCGATCTTAAAGTGCGAAAGTTGCTTTTCCGAAATCTATCCGACGTAATTAGCAATCGCGGTGGAAATTTCGTCACTTTTCGTCGAATACCTTAGTATCGTTTATTTATTAAAAAAAATTATCAAGAAGAAAGTTGACCCAAAAAGTGTAGCCGAAAAATCAGATAAAACTGGCAGAGGTACAGCCAACAATTTAAAACACGTCTGGTCCGAGTTCGTGCAATCGAGACTCGCTCTGCAGCGGAGCGGCGGCAGTCGAAAAAAGGACCGAGCGAGGAAGCGCAAAAAAGGCCGCAGAAACGGGGAAACACATCTCTGGGAGTTAGTTCCTTCTTTCGAATCGGGACGCCCGTAGAGAAACTCGCGCGCTTTCTCTCTCTCTCCCTCTCGAGGGGGGTCGTTTAGTCTTTAATTGGATGCCCGTTAAATTAGACCGGACGCCTTTTTAGGAGAGAGCGAGAGCGACTCTCCGCGAGAGAGCTAATTGGATCGGTAAATCATCCCGTAACCGAGGGAGTGGCAACCGGAGCTTCCGCGAGCACACACACACACAGAGCCAGCGCGCAACCCTTTATTCCGCGTTATTACAGTCTAAAGTTACCCCCGTGTAATTGTTGCTGTTTAATTGCGAGTTCTAAGTCGCGGCCTCTCCTTCTCCTCCTCCCCCGGCTTCCTCCATCGAGCGCCTCTCGCGTTTCAAGGGGGAGGGAGGTATGGGGAGCAAGCACCGAGGCTAGTAAAGCGTAATTTCGCCTTCCAAACTTGCGCGACGTCGTCGAGAGTCCGGGCGAGCTTCGTCAGTTGCTGCACCGAACGAGGCGTGGTCCGATTGTTTTTCTGATGCGGGGACTCCGGCGACTCTGATTAGAAGCTTCTTCGCGGATTTACGCTTCATTTCACGTTTTAATTCTTGGAAGATTTTCAATTCCTCGGAGCTAGAGATTATGGAGGGAATTTTAACGATGTTAATTCGTGTAATTTGCTTTTTATGAAACGTTTCAATTAATAAAATCAGAACAACGAATGAATATGAAAGTCTCAATGAATTAATACTAACGTCGTCCGTTCAATAGATTAATATAAAATCTGCTTTTCTTTCATATTTAAATGGATGAGGTGATATTATTCTAAAATTTTATACATTTCGATCAGCAAACGTAAAATTATTACTTGATTTAAGAAAAAAAAAAAAAAAAAAACTAAAAACGCACACCCCACGTATGTAAGAAATAATAAAAATTGCGCGAATATTTGCATACGGCAGAATGTCATAATCGAGCAGACTTACCGGCGAACAAAAGCAGCGCACAATGCGCGTCGGGCGAAAAATCGCGGCACGCAGCTCCGACGCGATACTCGCAATCATCCAGCACCAGGAATACGAATCCTCTCGCGACATAATGGGCCCCGAGCGCTCGGGCGCAATTCGATAATTCTATTTGCCGGGCGATTATGAATATCAGCCGGGCTGCAGCAGCAGCAGCAGCAGCAGCGTACTCTTGACATTACGCAGGCAGGCATCGCGCGATAATTATTTGACCGACTCGCCGCCGCCGCTGCCGCGCATTATTCCGAAAATTCGGCCTTTAAACGCCGCCGCGCGATGATTAATTATATAACGGCGACGTTTGCGCGCGAGCTGATACACGCCGAAAATTAGCGGCGGCGAAAGGAGACGCCGGACGCTTTTTGTTCCCCGACTCGCTCTCGGCTCTCGGCTTCCCGATAATGACGGATTAATCGGCTCGAAAATACGCTGATTTTATACATTATATACCGTTATATAATTTTCCCTAGGGTTTCGATTAATTGGCTGCTTAATAATTGTACATCGTACCGAGTAGCTTACAGAGATTTAATGATATATTATGTATTTGCTTTGGCTTATGCCTAATAATAATTCTATAGTTGTGAATTAAGTGAGCGCAAGCATTTATCGCGTTGATATCCTTTTTTTCAATTTATCCTTCACTCCAATAATAATAAAGTACAAAACGCCGAAAAACTTGTAAACAATTAGTATCCAAACGAGACTGCGTGTAAAAACTATTGGAGAAAAATCTGTTTTCGTGTTCTCAGGTTTTGCGTGGGCGATCGATTTTATCTATGCGATAATAAAATCCTCTGCGAATACGACTTCGAGGAGAGGCTGGTCTTTGCGAATCTCACGATTCAGAACAGCTTGACTCAAGCTATGAAGCGTCAGCTGTCCTCGGCACCGACGCCACCCGGGCCAAACGTTCATCCCGGCCAGAGTCCCATGCAGCAGCAGCAGCAGCAGCAGCAGCATCCGCAACAACAGCAGCAACAGCAGCCCCCACCGCCACAACAACAGCAGCAGCAGCAGCAGCAGCAGCAGCAGCAACATCAGAGCCAGCAGGCGCAGATGCTCGGCCAGCCTATGGTTTCCCAACACAATCACGTTGCAAATGTGAGTGTTCGTCATGGTTATATAAAGTTTAAAAAGACTTTTTTTCAAATACAATTTAGAATGAACAATTAAAATGGATAAATTAATGTATTCCAAAAAAGGACGTAGAACATAAACAGAAATAATATGCAAAAAGTTCGTAATTTTAACCAAATAACCTCCACTAAACTTGCTTCATTTCGCGGAATATAATTTCTGAAAGGTCTCATTGCCACCTCGGAAGTAAATTCTCGATCGATTGTTGCAGGGCCAGATGCCAGGCAGCGGTCCCACAGTGAACGGCATCGGCCTGGGAATGGGCCCGTCACCTCGGGGCGGCGGTCCGGGCGACATGAACAACAACGGGCTGTCGGGTCCGGGGGGCATGGGGCCCGTAAAGGCGCCGCCCCTTTCGATGCAGGCCCCGAGCAGCTGAGAGGAGGCCGGGGCCGTAGCCGCGCCACCGCTCAAGAAGCTCCGTTGCCTCGACGGCTACTGAAGAAGGACGACTCGACGACTCCGCGACCCAACCGAGCAGGACAGAAAGCTGTGATCGAATGAAACCGGATATCTCGAAAGTGGGCAGTGTGTGTGATACGGGACAGATATACCTGTAAATAGAGATGCCTCTTCGATTGGAGGACGGTGGGGGAGGGATGAGTTATAAAGCCCAAGACAACAGGACTGGATACACGTTGTTTTGCATTTTTGTTGTTATCCACGGCGACCTCGTGGCTTCCATATTATTGACTATTCATTATTGATCATTGCTATTATTACCTATATGACTATTATTTTTTAAATTTATATTGTATGACGTCCATTAGTAAGCCGTCGTTATTGAGTTTCCCATTTTTTATTATTGTACTGTAATGGATATAGAGTGTAAAAGGATTACGCCCGATCGACGTACCGATTATGCGTGCGCCTGTGCCATGCTTCGTCGAGTTTTCACCTTCAGGATTTCGAGAGGATTGCGCCGATCGACGGATCGGCAAATCGGATGATCGCGATTGGCTCGAACCGCGAATGAAAGCCGGGATAGTGGAAGGTCGCGATCTATAAGCGAATAATCTGAAGGTAAATTAGAGAAATTGGTTTCAATACAGCTAATACCAAAGATTATAAAAGTAAGATAATTTGCCCTCGATACGCGCTAAATTTATTTCGGACCGATTCCTTCGAAATTCGCGTTTTATAAGGCTTGAAATTCTCCAATGTAACGCTAAAATTAAAGGATACGTTGTTTCTCAACTTCTTGCACGGATTTCCCAGTATATAAATATACGCAGCTCACCAGTTTCCGAGAACCTTTGGTTGATCGTTTCTTTGCTTGCTGTGTACCGGGGCTTAGTCATAGCTTTACAGTAAAACCAAAAGGAACTACTTGTACCAAAAGATCATAGGCCGTTATCGAACGACAGAAGAAAAAAAAAAAGAATTCAAGTAAGCGAGAGTGTATAACGTATGCGAGAGTGTGTGAGACACGTCGGACGAGAAATATATAACCGGTCAGGTATGCGACGAAGAAGTGCGAGTGAAGATAAAATTGTTACGATGTAAATTTTATCCCATTTTTCGGCGAGTGGAAAAGGCGAAAGGCGTGAATGTATAAAGACAAAAAAATGTGAGACGTTTTGGCTGACAATGTAAGAGAGTGACAAAAATTGAACGTTTCGGAAGAAAAGTGTATATTTCGTAAAAGCTGTATAATTTAGTACAAAGCATTACGACACATGTATAAAAAAAAAAACAAGATTAATATTGCCGGCAAAGAAATTGCAATTATTCTTCGGCACTGTATAAGAATAATATCCTTTATTCTCTTTTTTGTTAATCATCTGTATATATTGTCATAATTAGCGCACTATTGTTAGCATATTATGATCGATAGGGTTCCATTAATATACGAAGAAAAAATACATTCTTATTAATACCTTAAAAAAGTTGTCTACTGGTCTTTTTCTTACAAGCAAACCCCCTTCCTTAACCCTTGCTTCTTTTAATTAAAACGAAATAAAAATCTAACGACTTTACGATTATTTGCAAACAATTGGAGATTTGAAACATTGAAGAGTAATTTATTTTCGGCGAATTTCAATTACACAATTGATAATTCCAACTTTCATCGACAAAAACCCAGGCAGCCAAGTAGCTAAAAATCCTCTGAATAAAATTTGTCTGAAAAGTTATCGAGGCATTGCCAGCACATACACACACACACACATGAAATCCAAAAACCGAGCGAGGAAAGTGCTCTCCCGGTATCCGGGCATCGAAATGCGAAATCGCCGCAGCGCGGGGAAGAAGCTCGCCGTCGCGCGCTCCGAGTTTTAAGGAGTTTCAACGTCCCCATTGTAAAGTCTTCACCAAATATAATAACATCTGACTCCGCGGTCTGGAAGACATTAGGGAAATGGCGTTTCTGGCCCCCTCCTAAGGGGCCAAATCGGCCAAGTTCCCGAATATAATCGAGACGAGGGGGGGGGCTCTCTCCCGATACACTGCGCATATACTCGAGCCCTGTTATTGAGCGCATATCGCCTATATATAGATATCCCCGCGCGATTCTGCAGATTGCTTTTTACTCTCTCTTTCTTTCTGCCGCGCGGCGTTGCATAATGATAGGAGTTTCGTCCTTGCGCCAGTGCGGAATGGCTTTTCGTTTAATGGAACTGATTTTTTATGCTTCCGGTTAGTTTTTTTTGTTTTTTTTTTTTTTTTTTCG
Source organism: Ormyrus thymus (assembly GCA_035582935.1). Classification (NCBI taxonomy): domain Eukaryota; kingdom Metazoa; phylum Arthropoda; class Insecta; order Hymenoptera; family Ormyridae; genus Ormyrus; species Ormyrus thymus. The sequence continues at coordinate 1,658,437 of JAWWEM010000027.1, forward strand.
AAGAATCCCAATCACCTATTGATGTATATTTATGATTTTTGTTCTAAGTAAATTTTGATTTTTATTTGTTTTTATAAGGAAATTCTTAATCAATAAGATAGGGAAGTTTGAGAAAAGTTTAATTTATCGTCCTGATATAAGGGATATAAGTATCTATATTAGACTACGTGCTACAAAATATTGATCCCGTCAAGTTTCCTAAATTAAATTTTTAATAACTTGGTAAATTTCCAAGCCAGTGAAATGTGGTTTAAATTTAGAATTTCCAAAAATTCAATGCAGAATCTACCAAATCTATTTATATAAAATCCAATTTATTATCAAGCTAATGTTTATGTAAATTTAATAAAACTTCTGCCCGTTTCCAAGGGAATTAACATATTTATTCTATAAATCAATTATATTCGACTTCGGCCAATATCGGTTTTAATAAAAGTCTCTAAATCTAAGTATAAACAGCCAAGTTTCAACATAACAGTTCTAATTCTCAAAATTCAACTCGCGCTCCACTTGGCTTAAGGCGGGGGAAAAAAAAAGTATGCACATAAGTCTCTCTCCCTTAAATGCTTTTCTGTTTAAAGTTCGATTCCCTCATAAGAGAGAGAGAAAGACGAGAGAGAGAGAGAGAGAGAGAGCCGGGAAAGAATTTATTGAGTCTGTTATTGGGTTTCCTTCGATTACACGTTCGGCGTCGCTCCGCCGATATAACGCATGAAATTTCGCTTACGTATTCTTTGAACTCGGCGAGCCCTGTGATCGCGAAAGGGCTTTTTTTATGAAAAAAAAAGGAACACAGAGCAGCGGAAGGAAGCACGGCGGGGAAAAATAAAAGGAATATGTCGAGAGAATGCCTAAGTGCGCCTCTCTCTCCTTCCTGCTGGTCGCTCGTAAATCAACAAATCGTGAAATTTTATTTTATAGCGGGAGGGCGGCCACGTGTCCCGTGCTGCCTCCGACCGAATTAGGTGAAGTTTCGAAAAAAATCTGGCAGTTTTTACGGTCTGTTTCGTTCCGCCCGAAATTCAGCCTCCGGTTCTCCAATAAATTTATTAAGCGAGTTTTTGCGTTTATCAAAGGAAATTGCAGCTTTTTGCTGTCGGCCGGTTTTATAAATGTGAGATTTCGATTGAAATAAAAAAGGCAATTTTGGACGTTCAATTCAGTGATTTTTACTTTCAAATATTAGACTTCATGGCTATTTATACATAATTTTTTATTTTTCTACGAGATTTAAGATTATTAAGTCAACAATCTTTATAAAAGATGAAGAAAGAAGTAAAACTAACAATTTAAAACTAAAAGAGATTAGAATTTATAAAACTTTGCGAGTATATAGCCTTTCAAAATGTAAATGCTTTCAAATAAATAATGAAATTTAGGCTAGAATATTACAGTGCGTTCTAATTTTTACAGATTATATAATCTTAAAATCACCCAGGTTTCAGCATCCATTCATCTTGCGACTTGCAAATCTCTCCCGAAGCCCAAAAACTCCACAACTAAAAATCCCACATGAATTATCTCCTAGAAAAGGAATCGATCTCCCGCTCACGCATCTCCCACTTCGGAAAGACGCTCTCGCCGCGATAAGGAAAAGTTAATTCGCACGGCAGCCAGCCGGAATTGGATATTCGACTGGCGCGCCCGGGGGCGGCCGACTCCCTGAAAAATCGCATTAATCATTGCCGCGCGCGCGAGTCGTATGCACGGGGGAAGGAGGAGGAGGGGGCGGAGGGGGCGGCCGCTTAAAATAATCTACCGCGAAATGAAATCAACGGAGGCAATTTCCCCATAGGCTCGGGACAAATGACGGCGAGAGAGACCCCTCGGCCACCGCGGAATTAAAGATGTTGAGATAATGCGCCGGTGTCGTCCTTCGCGGGAAAAGGGAGCGACGCGCGATGCGCGATTAATCGCCTGCGGTTTTTCTTGCCTCCCGGCTTGCGTCTGGGTTAGTGCCTCTGTTTGAATAATTTGGCACGTGAGCGGATGACGATGGAAATTCGGCTCGGCTGCGACGGGCATGAAATCTTTTTTTTTTTATCGCGAGATTCGTTTGCTTGAGGAGGTCACGACTGCGAGATGCATACTTGCATACTGCAAGGCGGAGGTTTCAGCGCCGCTTAATTGAGCGAGGAATAACCTTAGGCAATGGTGGTAGTACAAATCTATTCGTAATAATTGACTAGTTAGAAAGTAACAGCAAACTATATATTGATTGTCGCAAACATCAAAGGCTCAGAAACACATAATAGGAAAGCTCTCGTTTTCGTTCTTCTAATTAATTTGTCAAGCAGCCTAAGAAATTCGCCTCGAACCGAAAACGAAAGATGCAAGACAGCAGAGAACTCGCCTAAGCGTAAAAAGTCATCACCCATAAAGACGACACTCGACTGACTGCTCATTTCAAGCGGTGAAGCATAAAGCACGACAGTGAGAAATGCGCGTCATTCAGCCGCCGCCCGCCCCCCCCCCCAAAAGAACACTTCCAATTCGCACATTCGCGCGCACGGCCGACAATGGCCGGCCGCGCATTTCTCAAGTCCACAATGCCGGCGACGTACGAAACATTCGACGACGACGGACAAATAGTCCTTGAAATTCGCTCGCTCTCGGGGGCGCTTCCGTCTCCGCGGAACCGGAAGTCTGCCCCCCCTCGCTCCCGCCTCGAGAGGGTTAAGTCGGCAGCGGGCCGTGGCGGCGTTATGGGCCGCACATCCTTCGAGAGCGCCGTATTTCAAATTTTATCGCCTCGAAAAAGGGCAAGGAGGACGGGCCTGTCGTCAGTTTTGTTTCCTTTCCGCGACTCTCGGCACAAAAAATATATTACGATTCCTCTTGCCGGCTTGTTTCGAGAGGGGCTGCCTGCGCCCCGGAGGTATCGCCGGGCTAGGAAATTCGAAGTGTGTTTTCAATCGTGTAAGCGAGTTTTGTGCGACTGCCGAGAGCTGCCGAAGGGAGGGGAAGGCTGCGCGGGGTGGCCGAGACTTGCGCGCATTTCTCTTTATACTTGACGTGAGGTGAGTATTTAGTGAAAGCGGGTGATGAATGGGGGATGGTCCTTTTTTTTCGAAGTTTACGGATAGTTGTAGCGATTACTTCGATTTTTAAAAGGTTCTTGCAATGTAAAGGATTTAAGAAGGGTTGTAAAATGATTTAATTCTTCCGAATCACGTATTTAAGAACGATAAACATTTAATCTACGAATTGTGTGTTATATTTACAAAAGACGTAACTTATCGAGCTTTATTTTTAGAAATATTTTTATTTAGCTAATATATTCCAAGATGTTTTGTGGGAAAAATCCATTAAAAGATAATAAAAGCCGCCGAAACTGCCTTACATGTCTGTCCAGTTACGCAACAACCGTGTCCGTCGTCTGTGTAAGTGTAAGTGATGCGCAATAAAAGGCTCGTTACAGTGCGAAGGCCGTCTGCCAAGAAATGTATTCCTCGCATTGTCGTGGCGCGATGTCGCGAAATGTCCGAACCTCCTTTATGGGGCGCGAAAGACTTACGGTACTATGCACAAGCTCCTTTCGCCGAACTTCGAAAACTTTATGCATTTATCATTGTTGAAAAAGGCGTCAGTCGCGATTCCTCGTCCACACAAAGGTCCATCTCCTGCTCCGCGATAAGAAAGAAAAAAAGAAAAAAAAAACAAGAAGCGGACCCGTAGGCAAGCGTAGGAAATCAGTCTCCCCAACTGGCGCGGGCATTTACGAGCGATTTCTTGTTCTTTCGGGGGCTGCGGCGGGCGGCGTCGGCCCGGAGAATGGCGATGCGAAGATACTGCGGATCATCCGGGAATTTTATGTGGGGGGGCGGGGGTCTCGCTAAACTTCTTGCTCTTTTCTTCTGTCGTCGAGTGCCTGCCGCCCGGCGTCGCGCTCGACTGCAGTTACTTAGCGAGAGTTGTTGAGGTGACGGTCGAGCTATTAAGGTAATGTAAGGTCGGCAAAGAAATTTTTTACGTAGTGACAGCTAACTTAAGGAACGAGAGACTCATTTTTATTTTACGAGAATATTCACAGAGCCAGGTGGCTCGTTTTGTCGTCGTAAATCATTATTTTTGGCTCTTAATACAATTAGATTCGCGAATGAGATGCTGGTCAAGATTTCCAGTGAAAAAATTGAATTCCAATGCACATTTCTCGAAGCAAGTTGTCAGCAAAGCCCTTACAAATGCGACCTACGAAAATCGAAATTATTTTCACCAGTTTTCGAATATTGAATCTCCCGCTGACATCAGCAATTTACTGGCCTTCGGGGACGTCGCCGTTCCTCCCATCAAACCGAGCACGCCTTGTAATTTTTTCCCTTCACCCTTGCTTATTTAACTCTCACGTACGCGCCACACATGCATCCCCGCGCGTAAAATATCGAAAACGAGATTTCCTGAAAAAAGAAAAAGAGAAGGAAGAGGAGGCTCTCCTCGGTCAATCCCCCAACTCATAAATCCACGGCGGCATATACATATATAATGTATCCAGGAGGAAAAAAACAAATATATACGCAAATGGGATGCGCGCGTACGTGCAGGACAACTTCCCTTTGTTTCGTCGCCGAGGAGGAGAGGACCTTAAATAAGCAACTGATTTGCCTTGCCCGTGATAAATGCGGCCGGACGGGGGTACATTTTTACGCGTCTCTCGCATGAGTAATGTCCGGGGCCTGGATGTTTGGGGAGGGAACGAGAAAGAACCGATTCGAAATCACGTTGATTTAAATTAAGATTTAGTATTGCTTATTAATTAGAATTGTGATTAGAAGTCCGTAAGTTGCATGCGCAGACTGTAATAATACCGCTAAAGTTGCTATTATAATATCATTCTTAACAGCAGATTCTTTTTAATAAAATTTAATTATTTAATAGCTATTGTAGCAATAATACTTGTACTTTCTACTTTATAAAAATTAATCCAACATGGATTCTTCAAACCGTATTATTTTGAAACAAGCTTGAAAAATTTTCCAGAAAATTCGCTCAACAAGATATAATAAACGCCTTAGGAAAGTAATCCATAATTGATAGAACATATTAAGCGATTAAGCGATAACAGGAGGCGAAGCACTTAGCATCAAAAGCGAGCGAATTTCCACTCGTGAGATAGAAAGAGCGGCGCGAGAAAAGCGGAAGCGGAGGAGAGAGAGAGAGAGAGAGAGAGAGAGAAAAAAAGCGGCTCGCTCGGGCGTATAAAGAGCAGAGCGAGTAGAAAGAGGCGACGTCGAGGTGACTGGTTATAAGAGTCGAGTGGGGCGGCTCGCCTCCGCCGGGGAGAGAGAAACGGGGCGAGGGATGGCCCCGCGGACGTATACACGTATATAGCTAACCTACAGCAAATCCCCGTCAACCGCATTCAATTACGATGTTATCGCGAATACAGATGACGGTTATTTCCTTCGGTACACCCTATACATAACCGCGCCGCGCCGCGCCGCTCTTACTCGCGCCTGCAAACTTAAGGCTGTAATGGGGCGAAGCCCCGCAGGCCGCCTGATTGTTTTGGGATGTATGAAACGATGCGTCGGATAAAGCGCCGCCAATTTTTTTCTTCTCTCTCTCTCTCTCTCTCTCTCTCTTTCCCTCTCCTGCCCTCGAGCCTGCATGACGGAGTTACGTGGTTGAAAGATTTGCCGAATGTCGGTTATCCTTCGATGCCGCGACTAAACTGCCGGCAGAAATTTTAAGCGGATTCTGGTTGATGTATCTTTGAAATCATTGCGACTTGCAATTATTTCAACGCAGCAGGATATTAAAATAATACAGTTCTGCTATGATTTTATAAAACATTTGGCTCGTTTATTTTTATCATGTAAGTCAAATAATTTAATTGAACTGCAGCAGACGTTTATGTAACGATTGCATTGGAAATTAATTCGCAGTTCGTATATAAGTAACAGCGATCGTGGAAAGCAGATTCCACGTTTATTTATACACGTAATCAAACCTTTCGTAATCCTTTAACTGCATTGATTAAATTGACTTCAAGTGAGGAAATTGAAAGGGTTAATTCAAATATTGAACACTCGTAAATTCGAACGATCCTTCGAAGCTATTAAATAATTCAAGTTTTTCTGTACGCTCATTTAAATGTTATAAGTGACTATAAATATTTTCCCAGTCTTCTAGAATAATTGCATTGTCAATCAATTATTCCCGCTGGCACGAGATAATTAAAACTCGGTTTCCATTTTCGCAAAAAAGAAAAAAAAAAGAATCAAACCGAATTGGCGTCTATTCCTGCTCGATCCGGCACACTATCGATAACGAATTGCTCAATCAAATCAATCAATCGAAGCATTTGTTCTTCTGAAATAAATTTTGTCAAATCTCATTGATTTCCCGAGTTGTCTCGGGGAAGCAAGCGAATAAAGCTACAATTAATTAATTAAATCAATCGAACTAATTTATTTTCCAAACCGACTATCAATTATTCCCCTCGCCAGAAGAATAAACAAGCAGAACAATTTTATTTATTCAAAGGCAGTTTCCGCGGCGAAGCATCGGGCGTTCTCAATAATTCACGGCGAAAATTAACTCTGACGTACACTGAGGCAGGAAACAAAAACCTAAGACAGGCCATAAAAATAGTTTCATTTCCCGGGAAGCGGAGACGTTCTGTCGATACAAAGAGTTGCAGCCTCGGAGGGTCGGCGATGGAAAATTGAAGAAGCGGTGAGACTGGCCCTCCCTCCCTCTCTCTCTCTCTCTCTCTCTCTCCTCTCTCTCAACTGGACCGAAAATACCGAATACATAAAAGCCGGCCGCTGAATAATTCGCGGCGCTTTGGAAACTGCGAAAAGCCATTTAATAGAGTGAGGGAAGTCTCGCGCCAATCAACTTTCGTGACAGCCGCCGCGAAACAAGTAATTCCCATCAGCAGCAGCGGACCGCCGCTCGACTGTCTTTATTATTGCAGGCGAGGGCGATTATTATTGCAGGCTCGTTCCCTCTCCCCCCCGTCCGCCGCTGCCTTCGATCTCATCTTCCGAGGATTGCCATTGTCGCGAGAGGTGTCGATACGCGCGAAGGCTTCCGTCGTTTTTCGAATGAAATCGCCCGCAGCACGCAACGGCGCACGCCGCGGGGAAAAGTTTGCACGCGCGAGGATTCACTTTTTCATCGACGCATAATGGCCCGATGCGTTTAATAAGTTTCGGTGTCGTACATAGAAAGCTGCACGATCGTTATAACGAGGCTGCAGATTGACGAGGATTCATTTAATTTTGAAAGGCGTGCGGTGTGATTCTGCTTGAAATTGGACATCTTCTTCGTTACTTTTTGTCGAGATACCGTTTCGGTGTTCTACATTTGTTGAATTCAGAGATAATAAGTTTATCTTTTTTGTGTGGTGCATTTATTTATAAAAAGAAAGGGATTAATTAATTTCAAATAAAAGCCTCCGAGTTTAGAGCACTTGATTCTGCTTTAAAAAGTTTATTCAAACAAATTAATTAATAAAATGGATAATAAAAAAAAAAAATAAACTTTTTTCAGTTTAACCAAGTTAATTAAACGCTTTGAATCGACAAATTCGATTTTCTGTCTAATTGGTACAGTCGATAGTTGAAATTTTATAGAAGTGGAAATGGCGCTTCAAGTGGGCATTGAATGCTGTGATTGATTTTTCAGGCACGTAAAATACTCATGCTAAATATCACTGTCGATATATCATCAAAGTAGCTATACCAGCTCGTATCGGCATTATACATTTAAACTAATCACGTAATTCGATTTGCCATTTATATTTTAATTAATTATTCCCTGAAATGGGATCAGAGAGTAAATTTAATGAAATTATGCGAATACAATGACTTGCAAATTCAATTTGTTGAAAAATTAAATGCCGCCAAAATTAATTCCTTTTTGAATAAATTTAAGAATAACATTACGACTTCAAATGGTTAAATATAATATTTATAATTTATTCCAGAACTATGACATATTATTTTTTTATGGATGATTTTGATAAATTATTATTGCCAAAAAGTTATCTGAATCTAATCTGAAAAGTATTCGCCCCAATTTTTCAACATTTAATTTCCACCTCCTCCAGTTCAAGCTCCCAAGAAAATTCGAGCCAGAATTCCCGAACGTTCCGTGCAGAAATTGGCCGTTCACTCCTGGACAGTAATCGGTCGCATAAGCAGTGCATTTAGGGCCGTATAACTTAGTCGCGTTCGCAAAACCCTCCGCTCGTCTCCCTCCGTCGTCGCCGCGCGTCCCTTCGAGGTTCAGTTCGGTAACTATCTTATACGTACCTTCTCGAGGACATTAGCCAATATCGCGCCAGGGCACTTAGGATTTCCCTTGTGGGCTTCTTGTCGCTGCGGCGCCCGCCCGCCCGCCGTCGATGTCATATTGGCTGCGCGAGGAGCTGGATAATCCCGTTCCCGCCGAGAGGGACGGACGTATAGTCTGGCGGCTCCGCGCGCTTAGAATGCAGCAGGTGAATAGCGATTATTCAAGTTGCGTTTTGTCGGCAAGTGCCTGTAAGTACCGGTGTTGAGCTCGGGACTTCGTGTGCACTTTGAAGGAAAAAACTTTACGCGCTCGATTATTGACGTTACTTCGGTGCAATCAAGAGCTTGTTAGCTTTAAAGACGTATCTAATTATCTTCTCAATGCTTAATAACGGATTTTTAAAAACCGCAACAAATTGTAAAAATAGAAAATAAAAATTCGCAAAGCGGCCTACGAAAATTTCGCTTTTCCGAGCTGCCGACTTGTTTGGAAATGACAGCAGTCTCGAGGCACCTTATACGCCCAATGGTCATCCCGTTTATTCAAAAAAGAGAAGATAGAACAGAAGTAGGAGTTAATCCATAAAAGCCAAAGGCAAACGACTCGGCCGCGCGACCATTATTCCGGCTCGTAAAAAGCCGCCGGGTCTGATGAATGAACGGCCGGGCCATCGGGGAGGAGAGAAAAAGAGCCCTTATTCCCATTCGTCCGGGAGTCGCGCGAACGAGCAGCCGATACGCACGGCCCGCTGGGGAGGTGGAACTTGGAAGACAAACGCTTTTACGGCTCCGCGGCTTTAAAGGTCCACCCAAGACGCAGCCGAGCTCTTAAGTATTTGATTACAGGCCGCGGCCCCGACTCCTTTGAGCGGCTAAACTTTGCTCTCCCTTTGATTTACGCGGCTGTTCTCTCAGTTCTTCCGAATCTTCGTCGTCGGAGGAATGTGCAATTGACGATTGTTTAAATATCTCGTAATTCTTTGCGGAAGAGTTATGAATCAACGGCGAACATAGAGTTCCAGCTGAATCATCGTCGAAACGCATCTCGTATAGAATTATTGATAATTTTCAACATTATCCAGTTTCTTCAAACATTTACACTACATCGTTATGCGCACGGAGCGACGTCCGAAAGAACGGCCTCGTGTGCGTCTGCGAGTAAGTATCAGGAGTTCCCTTACGCGCGGAGGGGCAATACTTTGTTACTGCGCCGTTAATTTTAACGGGCGCTACGTGCCGCCGCGATTTCTTTAACTTTTTAGCCCAGCCCGCACCTTCGCTCGCGCGCGTATATTCGAAACGGACTCTTTCTTTGCTTTACCGCGGCACTTATCTCTCCCCCTCTCCCTCTCTCGGTCTCTCGTTCTCGCCGCCAGCAGCTTTATCTCGCGGCCCGAGTTCCTTTGTGGTCTCGAGGGTCGGGGTGTCTTGCGCCGCACTAACGACTCGGTTTGATTTCTTCTGGAGGGGGGTTGCGGAGGCCCGAAGTAAAGCAGTTAAAGTACAAATGCGCAGGAAAATTTTACGTTCATTGGACGCTCGTTGCCGGCGCCGAGAGCGAACGTGTCGGTTGGGAAAGCGCAACGATAGCGCGCCGAGTGCGCTGTTAAATACTTGGCTGTAGTTAACGATTTTAGAGGGCGCTCACGGAGAAATGACTTCTTTAGGAAAGTTGAGGGGGAATTTGCAGTTAGTAAACAATTGTATGGGGGACGTCTAAGCGGCGTTAGAAAATTATTGTGGACACAGGTACAAACACAATGCAATGAGAGAAGGCAATAACTTGCTAAAAATCTCATACCTGAAGCTTGAATATTGCTTTAAAAACCAATTGCACTTAAATACTTTTAATTTAATAAGCAGCAGCTTAGTAGAAATCACATGCTTTGAGGTTAAATTTTAGAATTTTTTTTAAAAAAATGGTCAAAAAATGCTCTGCAAATGTTTTTAATTTCTACCAGGGTTAAAAACATTTTCTAATGAAGAACCGCTAAGATTCTCCAGAAAAAAAACTAAAGAGAAGTCAGAATATTAGCCTGCTCGAAAAAGCTGCAGGAAGAATGCATGTTAATGTTTCGGGGGGTCGTCCTCGCGAGCTCCAATACATATTAATGAGTCTTTGACTCTCGTGCTAACTGCGTCGACGACGGCTCGATATTTCCGGCTCTGGAGAGGCCAATTAAAGGTGAGGGGTGAGAGAGAAAAAGAGTGAGCTCAGCCTCGACTCCGCTCTGTATACACCTCTATTTCGAGATTATTCGCGAGGGAGACAGAGAGATAGAGAGAGAGTCGTCCTTTGGGGTGGGGATCTTCGTATAAATTAATTAGCGTCCCAGTTTTAACAAGAAAGACCAACCATCGATTGCTGTCGACGAGACGATTTCCATTTGTCGCTGATATTGATTAATTTTAATTAGTCATGCCGCCATTTTTTTCTCCTGTGGACGGGGGGCGCTTTGAGCGCGCGTGAGCTGTTTTTGCGTTCGAGGTGGCTTCGATTTTGCGTTAACCTTGTTTCCAGCGAGAATCCGGGGGATGAACTTGTTTTAGACACTTTTTTTTTTCAAGTTGGGGAGAGTATTTTTGCTGGATGTTCGACACGGATTAATTCTGAAAATAAGCTCGTTTGGAGGAATTAAGTAGGTCAGCTTTTCTATTCTTGCTCCACTCGTCGATTTAATATTTAATAATAAATAAAATGATTGCATGAGAGCGATTTAATATTTTTTGCTTTTTATTAATTTAGGTCATCATTTCTAAGCCTTTTTCTAAAACAGATACCTAATTGATTTAGCATATTCGCAGATTTAGATCATAATTTATGCAAAATATTTGCTTTATTTTGAAATAGATTTTTATTTTATAGATAATAATTTTTTATGTATTTTTAAAACTTTAAAAGTCGAACTTTATAACCTTTTTTTTTAAAACAAAAAAAGTAATTTAATATTTAAGGGTTATGAAAGACTAAAATACGCTTATTTCATCTGATTTTTATATAAAAAAATAAATATAGTTTTGCTTATTGTTTTTTAAAAAGTTGTAAAATTTTAATTTCCTCTCCCAATCCAGTATCTGACCTAAACCTGATTTTAAAGTTTATAAAAAAAGCCAGCAAATCAGTGGATAAACTCGCTAATCTCAGACTCCCGAAAAGACACATCCATCAGCGCCTCTCGCAACTTCCTTAAAACCGAGCCTGATAAAGACCCGAAAAGAAATCGGCTCCTGGAAACTAAAAGCTATCCAAGGCCCCGCGAAAACGAGCCGAGAGCGAGAAAAAAAAAAGTTTAACCGGCTGTTAGGGGTCGTAATGCGGGCGTAATGCCGGCACTTAGCAGAGTATAAATAAGCGTTAAATCCGTGCTTAGAAGCCTTAATCTGTACTTTTCTCTCTCTCTCTCTCTCTCTCTCTCTCTCTCTCTCTCTCTCTCGGGATGGCGGCAGCGTCGTTGGGAATACATTATCACCCGGGAGACTTTATCGTTTGGCCGATAACAGCCCGGAGCCACGGTTTGCGCGCGCGGGAAAAAAAATAAGGGGATAAGCGCGGGGACGACGACGCAGTCTGCATTCGCGCCGCGATATTTCAAAGGGCCCGCCGCCGCCCGTTAACGGTGCTGCTCTAATCTTCCCAATCTGTTCCGAGGCGGATTGCGTTTATTTTATTTAGATGTTTGCTAGTTGAGTGCTCTGATGGAGTGTCTTTCATACTTTGTTATAAATGCACTTGACTTATTATATGTCGACAGGAACGTACTCGATTTTAAAACATGCTTTTGAAAATAAATCTGAAATTCATTATTCCAGTGATACATCCGATTCTATGTGTAATTCAATTTTTAAATAACGTATAAATTCATTTGAATCGCGCAAGAAGACTCATTCATAAAATTAAAAAGAAAATGGGCCAATCCCAAAGCCAATGATAGCAATGTCGAACGTTTTCGCAAAAGTCAGATAAAGACGCGAGACCAAACGCACCATGATTTAAAAAAAGTACGAATAAAAGAAGCGATGTCGGGAGTGAGGGTAGAGACCTGACTGGTTCAGTGCTTCTGGCCTAACATTCTGTGAGTGCCTCCGATCAGATCAGTTCGAGTGCTGCCGCTACAGCTGTTACTACTATTCAAATCTTCCAAGAAGGTACTTGAATATCGAAAATAAATTTTTATTTATTCACGGCAAGCTTTCCAATCGATATTTTTTCTTTTTTCGTAAAAATCATTTTTAAAACTAAAAGTAAGTTTAAATGTAAATTATGTTCAATTACATAACTTGTATTAGTTTAAAAAAGCTTTTATATACTTTATTTTATTTATAATTTTGTACTAAGTAATAATTAAAATTTTTTAATAAAAATTTATTTAAAGTACACAACGCAATAACGTGAAATTATATTATATATAAAAAATTTAACAACCAATAATACAAAAATTATTAATAATATAATAATAATATTATCCAAATATTTACGTGTAAAACCAAATTAGTTTCTTTAAGTTCAAATTAATAGTGATGTAATAATCGTAATTTGTAAAAATATATTAAATAATAAATATTATACAAACGAAAGATAATACCCGAAATTAATCACTGGTTTCACAAAAAATTGAGCCGAAGATAAAACTATTTTGATTGTGCAATGTCAGCTTGCAAAACAGCTTATCACAATCACTACACGTGTCGCGGATTTAAAAAATCATAAACTACAGCTTAAATTTTGCCATAATTAAAAAGACTTATCCTTAAAAAAGAATATTGTAACAAAAACTATTTTTGAAGGGCAAAATAATATTGGCCCAATTCTCATCTGTAATTAGTTCATACCACTGACAACTTATACGTGTCATAATTTTTTATCGATTCGATAATATTTCAACGCCATCAAACGTACGAACTTTTGTGATTTACAGTTCAAATACAGCAATCAACCATGCTTCGTTTGGTGCTCCTAGCCGCTTTCTGCACTTCCTGCATCTTGGCCAAGCCAACAGGCGACTGCTTCTTCTTCTGTAACGAGGCACTAAAGATGGGCCGTCTGATGCAGCAGCCCATGCAGCAGCCTATGCAGCAGCCCATGCAACAGGTTCCCTACTACCAAGCCCCAGTCTATGGAGGCGCAGGCATGGGCCAGATGGGCCAGATGGGCGGTCGTCTGGAGAGCTTCGACGCCGTCCCAGTTCACCGTCAGCCGACCTACGGTCGCATGGAGCAGGTGCCCGTCACCGGCGAAGCATTGTTCGTTCACAGTGCCAGCACCAACAGCCAGTCCAACACCCACGGATACGTCCGTTACCCCGTCGTCGGACAAATGTCCGTCCACATGCCCAGCGAGCCTCTCGTTCAGTACCCGGTCAGACCTTGTGCCGCCGACTACGTCAGTCCCTGTTAAGCGCTTCGTCAAAGGGGGAGCTGTGCAATTGAGACTTTTGATCTGGTTACATTCTTGAAAAATAAAGAGAAATTCATTTCGTGCTTTTGCGTTTTTTCATTTAGTCAATCCTGTTCTCTCGAAGAAAATGAAAACTTTTTAATACGTTCTCTTTGACAAATTAAAATATTGCAATTTTATGTTAAGATTCTAATTGAAAAAATGACCTTGTGGAAATAAATAGGTAAACTCACGAAATTCTACGCGATTTTTAAATAAATAAGAAGCGTAAAAAATCCACAAAAAAAATTCCTTCCAAACTCAAATCAGGTTTGGGTTTAAACCCAACGAAAGCAAACCAAGTGGCATATGCTATCATCGCGTCCAGAACAAGAGTTTCCCTCAAGCGCGCGCGCACACACACACACCCGCACGCACGTACGTAGCCGCATCTTCCGGGTCGTGACATCAGGCGACGGGGGAATTGCGGGTCGGGCAGGTGGCCTAATCTCTCGCCTAATCTGCGGCCCGTAGAAATTAATGTTACGAGCGTTCGCGGCCCGTCGATGGCTCGTCCTCGGTTTCGGCCGGCTCGGGTCGCCCGTTTGCGCCCTCCCTGATCGCTGCTTATGCTGCTCCTCTTACGGGAGCCGGCGGCCTCCTCTCTCTGTCTCTCTCTCTCTCTCTCTCTCTCTCTCCCTCTGCTTAGTCGCTAACTTTTTCTACCTGCAATTTCGGGACGGTTGTTATCGCAATGACAATGTGCTTGCTCTCGCGTGATAGGGTTCACGTTCGAGGTGAGTTTTGCTGCATTAGATTTACTGTTTTATCAATATTTTTTCCGTTGTTCTATTTATTATCGTAAAGCGCATTTTTAATAAAATTATAAATACGATGTATTACATTTAACATTTTCAAACCTAAGACAAGCAAAAAATCAAATCTTCAGTAAGTTTAATTGTTCTTAATATTGTCACTTTTAAAAGAATAATTTAGATGGAAAAGTAGAAAAAAACTAAAAAAATTATAGTTTTATATAATTTATTGATAAACGAAACGACAATAACAACGAAACCAAGAATTCCAAGATATAAAAATTATAATATCAATAATAAATCACGCGACAATTCGAAAGGAAGCTTCTATGGTAAGTGAGTAATAATTCATCCTAAAAAATAGTCTGATCATGTAAGCTTCATTCCACCCATCGCAAGACGCCCCCCTCCCTCCGGCCTCAGTTTGCCTTCGCATTCCGCCGGCAATCACGTCTCGCTCGCATTCTGCGCGTCTCTGGAACAGGCGGCTTCTATGCGGATCATCCGGCGGCGAGTCAGTCCGTCGGCTCGCCCAGCATCTCCGACACACGCCTGGAATCCTCCGCTGCAGATCGCCGACTGGTTGCACGCGTATCTCGCCTGCGACGACTCACCCCCCTCGACGGCGGGAGGGGGGAGGGGGAGGAGGTGCGCGCGTTTTCAACAGGAGGGTGGGCGGAGGGAGTTGCAACAACTTCGCGGAGCATCGCATCGGCGAATATCTTATGTGCGTGGCAGACGACGGGAGAATTCGACGGAGGATTGCTGATGTATTAGGCGGCCTGTGCGGGGGATGCGTGGAACGTTTAGAGAGAGGTGATCTTGCGAGATGATTGCTTCGGAGCGGCTGCATTGTGATGTTAAGCGAGTTTCGGGTATACTGGGATTCGAATTGTTTTTTTATGTATGAAATTGAAACTTTTTCTTAACTTTCTTTAAAATTTTAGAGTTTCTTTTTGATTTTTCACATTTAGGGTTAGTTTGAGAAGGCACGCAAATTGGGACAATTTTGCAGGACACTTCGCGTAATAGACCTTCGAAAATGAGGAGTAATAGCCACTAACGATCGTTACCTAAATTGGAGTTTTGAATTTGCAACTACGTAAGCATAAGATTCTTCT
>JAWWEM010000027.1:1680451-1692769 GCA_035582935.1 Ormyrus thymus
GAGAGAGAGAGAGAGAGAGAGAGAGTTCGCCCGCGCTAATTTCAGCCCTCAAAGGGCTTCCGTTTAAAAAAGATCGGCGCGCGATTTGCGACAAAGCGACATTTTTCCTCTCTTTCACGCTACGTGAAGGATTACCGCCGTGTGTTCGCAAGCCGCTACATCATTTGCAAAAACGCCTGCATTTTCATATATGTCGGGCGGAAATATTTTAATGGGGAAGACTCGCGCAGCCTGCGGGAAAGCGTTCTTTCAAGTAATTGAATATTTATAAAATTTTGTTCTCCAACCTATGCGACGACTGAACGATGAGTAGAAGTGCAATTTTAGCATAAATTAAGAAATCAATCGTATTGCAATATAATCAATTGACTTCTTATATTCGAACAATCGACCCCCATGAGGTATAATTGGGCCGGCCATTCTCGGGAGCTTGCAATTGCGAAGAGCGGCGCGCTTGCAGGATATCGCATTAAAACGCCTTGCCCGCCCCTCGCGCTCGTTTGCTTCGCGGCGGCGGCGGCGGCGGTTCCTCGTCCCGACAACTTCATTTAAGAGTCCTTGTTTATAAACTGAAACAGGATGCGCCGAGGAATATAACTCCGTTTCTAATTACCCGGGGAGGCTTGCCTTCTTTCGCGAAAAGCCACTCTACGCCGCTCTCGCTCCATCTTTCCTGCTCCCGGTTTTCCTGATGTGTTCTCGACTAAAGTTATAGTGTATTTTTATAGTTGGAGCTTTCTTCCTGGTCAGCACTGACACAATGGATCTGCAACTTTTAACATGTTAAAAATTTCGGCGAAGACCAATTATTACTCTATTAGCTAAAATTATATATCGATGTAATTCAGATGAAATTCAATTACATACAATTTGAGCTTTCAGCAATATTCTTTAGCTTTATGTGTTTACAGCGAGTCGTCGAGCGGTGAAGTCCTACCTAATTTGAAGTAACGAGAGAAGCACCCAGCAAAGCAAAGACAATGCAAGCTCGCTCAACTAGATTGCACCGCTAAGCAGCCTCTGGGTGGAAAGCCCGGAAACTTTTGGGACGGGCGATGTACTATTTTGTCGCTTAATTTTCATTCTCCCCGAACGTCCGCCTTCCTCACTTTAAATTTCTCGGGCTCCTTCTTTTTCCGCTCCTCGATTCACTCTTCCCGCATCCAGCCTTCCCTCTTTCCTTCATCCTTTATACCACTCATTAACCTCCTCTCTCTCTCTCCCTCTCTAATTCTCTTTTTAATCCCCTTCCCTCTGTCTTCCGTTCCCTCTTGCAGCCGTTCCGCTGCGAAAGTTTCGCTGCTGCCTCGTCTCGAATTAATCACTCGACACCGCTCTCGCCGATTGTTCCCCGGTACTATAAGGTAAAAACCTAATAAATAGCCGGAAGAGAGTTCCTCTGATAATTAACTCCGTTAAGGAGAAAAGGACCGAGAAGAGAAGGAAAGCTCAGTCAACTCGCTGCGCCGCTTCTTGCATCCTCGAGAGGTGGCTAATTAATTTAATTACCGCCTGTATTCTGCGCGCAGATTTCGTTGGCGGCGGCGGCGGCGGCGGCCCGTTAGCTCGTTTGCCCGCTTTTGCCGAGCGTTTTCGGCGCGCGGAAAAGGAAGTGGCGGGGATAACTTGAGTATCGCGTGGCCGAAAAGCCGAAAAAGAGTTGCAGCGGCGGCGGAGGCGGCTTTTGTTTGCTTGTTCGCGGCTACGCCTTTCAAAAATGCTAAATTGCCGCGCTGAAAGAACGATAATCTGTTTCTCATTACGCCGGCGTTACGTAATTAGAGGCTGAATGAATTTAATTTCGTATAATTAAAGGCGGAGCGATATAATTTCTGGTGATTTTATAAAATTTTGCTGCAGCAGGAACTTTGAAGAGAATTTGACATTTTTTCGTTCAGCTAAATAAATTCTTTGTATTTACGTCTCTATAATTGCCTGTGGTGAATGAAATCGTTGACATAATGTAAGCATAGAAAATCGTTGATGCGTACACGAAGGCTATTAAAAGAACCTTCTGTACTGGTCGTTACAAATCATTTTAATTGAACGCTTTGACCACTTTTTCTTTCACCGTGCCCAATCAAAAAAGGGAGTCAGCTGAAAACTTTATGGCAAAGACTAACGAGCTCAAAGAGTACAGAATATTTTGTCTCAATACAGTTGCTTTACATATGATATATATATTGCTAAAAAACTATTTAAAGCTAGCAGCTTCTATCCTCACATCGAAAGCTAATCAACAATTTCTTTTAGCACGGTTCCTCTACAAGATCTCCACGCTTCTTACCATAGAACTTTTGTATTCCAATTCGCAGTGCAAAAACGAATTGATCCCCGCCAGACAAGCGCTCGCAGCGAATTCATCGCCGCGCCGCCGAACAGAACTGCGGCACTATCGCGCTATACTTTTCCTCCCGCTAATAATTCCGCGACTTCCCCGGCAGTTCCTTCGCCGCGCTGCCTCTCTTGGCGACAATGCAGGGCGGCAGCCTTTCGAGGCTCGGCGTCGCAAGGACTCCCGAGGGTCTCCTTCTATAGAGATGCTATCTGTATTTCATTAACATTATTCTCCGCGTGGCTGCCGTGGCTACGGCGCTCCCTCCAGCCCCGGCAGCAACCTTAAGACTCGGGCGCTCCGCTTTGTCGTCGAGTTTTTGCCGGCGGGATTAATTAGGCCGGCTTGATCTTCGCGCCGCAGATTGATTTTGGGCTTGATCGATTGGCTCTCTCTCTCTCTCTCTCTCTCTCTCTTTCTCTCTCTCTCTCTCTGGGGCGCGTGTTAGATTGTTGCGTCATTGGCCGGCCGGGCTTTGTGTTCCGACGCGATGATGTGCATAATACCGGGGCCGGTGGCCGAGAGCGGCCGATTGTTTAATTAAGTTTCAAAGCCGAAGCGTTATACTGTGCAGATTTGAACAATTGGATCTGTTGCCGCTGATGGTCCTCGGAATGCCGATTTTTCTCCTGCCGGCAGTGCGCCGTGAGTGATTAGTTCAATTAGCAATGGAACGCCTGCGCTGATTTTGATGATTAATTGTTCGATTCGGGAGCTTTGCGAAATCTAATCCTTTTGTTATTAAATTGCTTTTGAAAGCGGATTCGCTAATTTTAATTTAGCTAGTCTTGCAGTCGGAGTTTGTTTTTCTGTTCAGCATTTCAAATTGCAAGTTATTTTGATATATTTGCCGTAGATTAGTAATTTCTTATACCAGTTTTGAGAATATACCTAATCAATTGAAACGATTTGTGCAGAAAAACAGAACTAAAAGTATTCGTCCTCTTGAGTTCTTGACGCGATTCACAAAACACTGTTTAACCCAAAGACTCTATTTCCTAAATCCTTCTACAGCTTCATTTTTAAAAAATAGCATTAAATCCAAATCAAGTTAGTTCAGAAGCAGCCCATTAAAAAAACCCGCAAGAATAAGCGTACACTGGCGAGGCCTCGGCAGGCAGGCGAGAAGAAAGGCTCTCCCACTCATCGACTGATTTTTCGAAAAGCGGGTTAATTAAGGAGAGGCCCAGGCAGCGGCGCGCCGACAAAACGTTAATTAAACCACTCGAAAGTAAGTGCCATTAAAGGGTAACGCACAGGAATTACAAGCGGCCTCTTTCCATATACCCCCGGCCTCCCTCCGTCTATTCCCCGAGCCCTCGCAGCCCCTTACAACTTTTACTCGCTCCGCGGCGCGGCGCCTGTGCGCGAAAGAGAGAAAAATCTATTAATAAAAGAGACGCCGCAGACTTGGTACGCACGCGAGTCGGGAGAGGGGCAGGGAGGCTTAAAACTTGGAGTGCCACTGGGCGCAGAGACGAGCCAAAGCCCAAGCAGGCAATTTCCAACTGCCGGGAAGATATGCAAATGCGAGCCCGGCGAAGCTAATGCCTACCTGCCTGACTACCCCGGCCGCAATAATCATTAAAAAGTGAAATGCAGAAGGCTGCGAACCTCTACGGGCGACTTTTTCGAGCGTGTACCCGCGCCGAAGTAGCCAGGGATCGACGGGGAGCCTTGCAAGTGTTAGTTCGGTGTAATGGTGGTATGCTGGATTTAAATGCCTGTAAGTATGTTACTTTGTGCTGAAGCAGAATATGCTCAAGGATCGAAACAATTCAGACTTTTTAATGAACCTTTTTCTCATTGAAGGACATTTGTAAAAGAGTGCCTTAAGAATGTTAATCCTTAATATAGATTCTTAAAATCTAGAATAAAAAATCTTAAATTAACAAACAGTCTTAAAACTCCTATTTATATTTATATATTCAGACTGTAAAAACGACTTAGTTACGACTATTCTTTTATTTATTCCAGATACCAAGTCAAAAAAATGAGGAACAGGTACTTAAATAATGCTTTAATATTTAAGCCATGAATAAGCATAAACATCTACATACTGCACGAGGAGATGCGGGCAAAAACACACATAATTGAATTCATCTTCCCCCTCAAATATTCTACATTTGCACGTAGACCCGCATGTAAAAATGCTCGAGCTACTTACAGCGTGATGAGCGCATGAATTTTTACGCGCGGCTCTCCTTTTATGGAATTCGCCGTCTAAAAGTGCAGAGAGACCACTCGGCAACAACTTGCGTTAATCGCTCGCTAATTCCAAGTGCGAGGGCGGCGCAAAAAGAAAAGCGCCGCGGCATCGCCGAGAGGGCTTTTCTCTCGCGCTGCAGAATATCCTTCGCGGCCTGTCTGTTTATTTTCGCTCTCCGCGACGCGCCCGCCGAGGTAGTACATCTTCTTTCGAGGGTTCTCGAAAGCAGCGGTTAAATTTAAATCAACGCAATATCCCGGAAAAGATTTTCGGAAAAAGTCCGATCGAAAAATGATTGAAAGAAAAAGATTAAAGGGGGAAAGGGGAATTTGGAAGACTAGGCAAAAATAATCCCGGTATGGGGAACAGTGCATAAAAAAATACGGCGAGGTTAATACCATCAATATTAAATACTCCGGGGCAGCAATCGTCGATCAAGCGGACTGTAAAAGCACTCGGGCACGCGCGCGCGCGCGTCCCGACGTAAAAAAGCTCCCGGGCCGTACCGCAAAAAAGGGAAAAAAATAAATGCTCGAAATAACGCATGAGCCGCGCGGGAGAATCGAGAAAAAAGCTCGGCAGCTGCGGCTGCACACGCCGCTGCGGTGCCGCGAAAGTGAATGATAAATCAAAGGAGCTTTAAGACCCGTACCGTTAGTCCTGGTTTGGCGTTATAATCCGGCCTAGCGGCCAGTTAAAATAAAAAGAGAGAGAGAGAGAGAGAGAACCGAAAGAGGAGCTGCAGCTGCGAGTCGTCGCGCGCTGGGCTAAAAATGCGAGGAGGGCCGAAATGGCCTGAAATTCAATAGCAACAAACTCCGCCGTGGTATTATTCGGCAGTAAAATTTTATTTCTCAAACATTTATCGACGAGCGCCGCGACCGGGCCGCTCGTAGGGAGAAACGACGCGAAAAAGGAGGAATCGAACGAGCCTAAGAGAGCGGCAAAAGTACGGACTCGATGCTCCGTTAAATGCGCCCGTAGGCGCTTTTTTACCCCCGCGGAGCTCCCAGTTTTGAGAATATAAATTTTCGAGTTGGGAAAGATTTTATTTTTATTGAATAGTGCACTAAAGTAGAGGATCGTTTTTTCTTGTTCGGTGTAATCACTGAATTTAATGGTATTGCAAGAGATTTGAAATCATTTCGCGAAACGAAAGATAATTAACGTTGCAAAAGATCTCCAGGAAATGACCAAAATTGTTAAGTTTTCAAATAGGTTTACAAGAATGGTCAAGAAGCCGTTGTTCCATAAAAAAGTAACAATAAGATTTTACGACACACGCGACATTATCGTTTCATCACTCGATCAGTCCCTTCTCAAACCTCGCCCACAAAATTCCACAAAGGGGCCTATATTCTATACTCAGATAAGGAATATAACAGCGAAAAAGGCCGCCGGAAAAGAAAAGAAAGCCGCCGTTACAGAGAGAAACTGCAGCCGAAACAGAGAGAAAACAAGCACTCGCCGCGGCGCAGATAGCGGGGAACTAGAGAGCGGCGAAACAAACGACTGGCGCGCTGCACGGCCCGTTATATTCGAAAGGACAAATTATTGTTACGAGAAAGAACGGCGGAAGGGTGAGAGAGAGAGAGAGAGAGTCGGCGTTCGACACACCGAGCGCTAATCTTCCGATATTTTAGCGGATTTATATTTTCAGCGCTCCCGGATCGAGGAAAAGCCCGGCCGGACTCACGTTCGACACGTTGGTTTGCTTTTTACTTTGCAGCACGGGCGATATTAACGATAGCTAACGGGGAAAGCTCGACGGATTGGCGCGCTTTTAATGCCCCGCGCAAATTATGCCTCTCGCGAGCCTGGATTAGAGCCGTCGGCCATTCTGGGATTAGGGCCGGAAGGCTTTACGATCATTCCTTCGGTTGTCGTTCCGACGCGTTCGACGAGCGCGGAATCGTGAGTTACAATTTCTCGAATATTTGCATGACGTGCAATTTATCTTGAAGGTTAATCGATCAAAATGATTTAATTCTTTAATTTTAAAGTACTTTCAGTCAAAGTAAAGTTCACTTTACTAATTATAAACCCTTGGAATAGTGCACAAGCTATTTTCATAATAGATTTCTTAATGTAATTTTAAAACAAAATAAGTTAAACAAATGACATTTTAGAAGCAGATTTTAATTAAAGTGAATCTTAATTATTTTTTACTAAATAATAGACGTAAAAGTGTTACTGGCGTTGAATTAGATTTTACTAAATTGAAAAAATCGGAACGTGACAGAAAGTCTTAGGAAAGACTGAGCCCACGTACTAAAAACTATGAAATCAATTTCGAGCCAATAAAGGGCAATATTATTTTATTGAAGGATAATAAATTGAATATGAAATTATACGGCGGCGCTCGGTCCTTGTCTCCGCGTCACATATGTGCAGTTTGCGCACGGAACGACGCACCTGATCCTCGACGGCTAAATTGATGCTCTAATCTGCTATAATTCAGGATTAAGCCTAAGTTCGATGTGCGCGAGAACGGGAGGCACCGAGACCGTGGAGCACGTTCTAAGAGTAAGAAAATTAGTGGAACCTGATACGATGTAATACGGGCTTCATAAACTAGATAAATTGGATCGATTACTGTTTCAGCGCCAATTTTCATTTGCGCTATTATGCGCCCGAGTATAATTATTAAGGACGCTAATGAATTCGGTTTTAATTCGAATCGCGATTTTAAAACAAATTTATTGCACAAGTTCATTGAAGATAATATCAAATTAACATTCTTCTTTCTGAGTAAAGTTGGAAGAAATGAAGGAATGTAAGTGTCAAAAAATTTGTATCTTGTCAAAGAATTACTAAATATAAACAAAGTTTGAACAAGTACAAAAAGTAAATCAGAAGTGACTTTCCCGATAAAGCTTCAAGAACAAATTAACATACCATTCATCTAAGGCCAAATGATATTGTCTTCATCTTTCACCTTCAAAGTCAAGTGGATATCAACAGCGCTAAACCCTGAAAAATATTTTGACAGCAGCTTTCATCTCCACACTCGAAAATCCTCCCCTCCCCCTTGCCCACCCGGCAGCCAGCTCACCCCTTGCCAGACGACCCCGGCAAAGAATAAGACGTCCCTGCACTCTTGGCCGGGACAATCCCGCCTCATGTTTCAGCAATCGTATGCGGTAATCTCGGCTGCAGCGCGCGGGGATCATCGGCAGCAGTGCCGCGGCGAGCCTCTTAGGTGCAGTAAAGCGGCCCGCCTCATTGTTACCGGCGTAACTACGACCCCCCGGGCGCCGGATGGAAGGGAGAGAGAGAGAGAGATACACAAGCCCGAACGTGCACCTTCTGCGCCTGGCGTTTATGACGCCGCGACGAGTTAAGATCTCGTTACGGCGCGGGCCTCGAATAAAAGGACGATACCGCCGCCGAGGCCTCCGACTCGCGCTGCTCTGCCTCCCGGAGAGCCCTTTTTCCGGCCGGCAGCTCTCCGCTTTTCAGATTTGATTCTCGTTGCCCGAAAAATTTGAAAAGGAGACTATGAATTTAAGTATGATGTATAAAAGTTTAAAGAAAGGGAAATGATAAAAAGAGGAGGTTTAAAAGAGGGGAGAAGGGTTCAATTTCAATTTAGTAATTTATTTGTCGGAGAAGCTTGAAACACTCATGTTTTTATTACGGGCAGTAAAAGAGAACAACATTTTTGACCTTCATACTCTGCAAGAACTTTGAGAAGTTGGGCTTAACAAGGCGCTGGGGAGAAACACGTTTACATAATGCATTAGCAGTACGTCTGATTAGTTGGTCTTACTGTACCTTCGGTATAAACCGAAATTTTGTACTTTCCAATTAAATTTTCTTACGGTAAAGAGTAGCTTCCTTGTTGAAGTTACAATTTCCTAAAAATTTGAGACTTTATTAATTATAGATTATTTATGTCTTACTAACCACCAAATATTCACTTTTACCTCCCCCTCAATCCTCCAAAGAATCGAAAAAGTACCGCGCGCCCCATAAGTCAGCCAAAAATCTCGTCCCGAACTATTATCGCGTATTTGACTTGGGCGCGTTAGCTCGCGCGGCTAAGTCGCTAAGCACTCGCGGAGGCGATAATTTCCGAAAGGGGCTTAAATCGCGTTTGAAGGAGACGCGCGCCGCTCGTAAATATGGGCTTTGTTCGAGTCCCGAGGCGCGGGCGAAAAAATCCCTTTGCCAAACACGCGAGACGCGCGAATTTACAGCCTTACCTTTCGGATAAAAATCGCGGCACCCGCTGCGCGCAACTTTTTAATCGGATTTGCCCCGACGCGACGGAAGATCATGCCGCGCGCTCGCAGCGTTCCCGGGATTCCCGGCTTTGTTGCTGCGTTACTTAACGTTAGCGTTAATAGGGAATTTTAGCGCTTTTCGTGAACAATTTCGTTTGAGATATAATGGTCGTGTAGGAAGGCTTATGTTTGTTTAAATTAGTCATTTTTAATTCACTTCCGGGCGTTTATTTACCACCCTTATTCTATACTTTTACCAATTGGGGTAAGCAATGCTTTTTAATAATGCTGCTTTGCATATTATTGCAATTTATATCATTTTTGTGAAATAGGCTTTTCGTATAAATTATGGTCTTTTTACCGCCAAAAATAAGTAATTTTACTCATTACTTCCACTATTACAACTCTTATTTGTAACAATTAAATTTCTTTAAACCGTCAGGATAAAATACACCACGGCAGCCCATCACGCGATCACCGAAATAAATAACGCTTGGGATGAACCCTTCAAGACCATTTTCTGAAACGAGTAACAAACCGTCGCTGCCATCAGCAGCCCTTTTTAACAGCTCATTCAACGGCAACAAAGGGAAATACAACGCGGCGCTTTATCGCCCGAACCTCACGACGAGATAACTCTATTTTCGAAGTTAAGTAAAAGCAAAATATATCTCTGCATCTGCGTCTCCCCGCGCAAATCGCCGATAAAACGCGCCTAAGTGCCGTCATTCGTGACCAGTTTACAGCCGCGACTCCGACATCTCGACTTTTCGCGTGCAGTTTACGCGCTCGCAAAGCGATCTTACAGACGCAATCGAGCCTTGATTCTATAAGGCTGGATGCCTGCTTTTCGCGCCACCCTGCCGAGCATCAAAACGTCGATCTTTCTTTCTTTCGTTTACGTTTATTTCGCCGCGGTATCCTTATCAAGCCTTCGTAAATATTATGTCGTAATTTACAGAGCTTTTCTCGTAAACTTTACCGTTCGTGAGATAATACAGTGGTTGGTGGTTAGTGATTCTTTTCAAGTGTGCAATAAAAATGTATATTGTGGATCTATTTGGGGAACTGTCTGATTCAAGATGTTTAAATCTTCGGGCAATATGTTCCTTCAGAACGCAGACTGCTAAATTTGGAAGATTGGAAAATATTGAAATTTGTAATTACTCGAGAAAAAGGTAATGCGTAATTGGAATTTCGGAATTAAAATAATTATTGACATAAGCAATCCCTTTGAATGCTTTTAAATAATCTCATTTAACTGTTTATTACAAATTAATTCAATGGCAAAACTTTTTTATACTCTGCAATAACCCGGTTACTGATATCTTTAGAAAAAGCTCAAAAACAGTTTGTTGAATAAATTTCACGTTTTTTGTCACATATCTTTATTATTATTTTAAGAAATCAGGATTAAAAAGGTAAAAAACAATCATTCATTAAAAGAGCTAAATCCAGAACGCAGGCAATAAAAGATTAATTTCGCAATTTTTAATAGAAACGAAAGCGGCGAATACCCCGAGAAATAAGCGTCGCTGCTCCAATTAGCTCCACCAAAGGATCTCACAGCCGGCAAATAACCGGAACTGAAAGCGCGAAAAAAGCTCGATCCGTTTCACAATCGGCGGCATTGAAACTGCACCGAGGAGTAAGAAAAAAAATATCCCCTCCTCGAAACTCCAACATTGTAAAAACATTAAGAGCAGCCACTTGACCCGAGAGGAAAATAAAATTCCTTAAAAAGGCGGCGAAGCAACTATGCGCCTAACCTTAACTACCGTCGACTCGACAACGAGACGACGGAAGGGGTAAGCGACGTTATAATTCCGGAATCTTCCGAAAGCTCTTCCAAGTTATAGAGAAACAGGAGGGGGTGGGGGGAAGGGGGGAGAGCAGGCATCCCAAACGCCCTCGCGTTCCCTCGCGAGCTATGTTAATTAACAGTATAAGCTTTTGCGAAATACGAGAGAGAAGGAGAGAGAGAGAGAGAGAGAGAGAGAGCTTGCGAAAGAACGCCTTTATACAACTAATTAGCAAGAGCCGGCATTCGGGCTATTTACGTCGTTTTGCTCCCGGTCGCGTCGCGGTGCGCTCGCTTGTCTCCTTTTCCGGTTTTTTTTTCTCAAAGTTCGAACTTTGATTTAACGAAGTCTTTGTTTTGACAGCGTTGAATATTCCGTTTTTAAACCGACGCGCTCTATTAAATTGATAATATAATTGAAGCGTTTCAGGTCAATCTTTTTTAATATTCGCGCGATTCTGATATGTATTAAATTCCGTTCACTCTGTTTTTCAAATTTATTTTTAGCTAACATATATTAATGCACTCTTTTTCAGATAATCTTTCACTTAGGCTTGCATACAATTTTTAATTAATTTTTGACTTTCGAACTTTGTAAAGGAACACATTTTGTAAACATTTAATAAAACTTACAGTATAAAGTATTGAATTAATTAGGTAAAAAATAAAATAAAAATGTTATTTCAATTATATTATTACAACAGAGAATTACGGATATTAGTATTTGATTGCATTTTAATTGTCGAATTCAATCTAATTTATAATATAGAGGCATAGTGTAAGTCTATTTCATTAAGTTTTAAGACTTATCTTCGAATCCTAACATCGATCTGTTTTCTTAATTCAGCAAGACTATATAGAATCGCGATATTAAAATCACTGAAACAAAGAATACACTTGGAAACTAGGTCGCAAAGAATCTATTAAACCCGACTAAAAGCGGAACAAAATGTATCCTATCCGTAGCCGCATATCGAGCTCCCTTCGTAAAATAAACTCCAGTTTTCAGGAAAATCCGTCTCGGTAGCGAGACCGGCAGAATTTATTATTACAAATGATTTCGTTTATGGGCCGTATTCCGAGCGTTCCGCTGCGCCGCGCCCCGTCGCCGAGGGAGAGCTCGCAGACACGGAATTATAGCGATAAAAGCGATACGTATAAAAATTGTAATAGTTCGTCGGCGGAGTTCCCGCCGCCGTTTAAATCGCGCACGCGCAGATCGAACGGCATAAAGCGGGACGCTCTTTGTCTCGCGTATTGCTGGAGCTCCCACGAGTCCTTAACCGTCTCCATAATACGGCAATTTTTATGGCCCGAGATTGTTAGCCAAGTGCCGCAGTAAAGAGCTCTTTCGTTGATCAAGACTACGATTCGTTGCTGTATTTTCATTTTTGCTTTCGAAATTTTGCAATCTTTCGAAGCGTTCTTTTTCTCTTTGAAGGAGAGAATAAAAACGGCCGGCTAAAAGATCAGAGCAATCCCAAAAGAAAGAATGTTTTCCAGCATTGATATCGGCAAATTCTACATTATATTAGCTGATACACATCTGGTTCTCCGGTCCCCCGGGAGCGGAAGTACCATTTCTTAGCAGTAGATAATTTTTTGTGAAATAAAGAACCTTTTTTAATTATTTTTAAATTAAATCTACTGGACAACATTATCTTTGTAGATGACGTCTCATCGACCGGGGGGTCACCCTGATACTTGAACATCGTCTACAGGCAGTGCTTGGCATTTTCGAAAT
>JAWWEM010000027.1:1692869-1707495 GCA_035582935.1 Ormyrus thymus
AGATGACGTCTCATCGACCGGGGGGTCACCCTGATACTTGAACATCGTCTACAGGCAGTGCTTGGCATTTTCGAAATTTGGATGAAATATTGGAAAGTGAATCCAGAAATGTACTCTATAAGTATAGTTACACAAATGTACTGTATATTTATCTATAGAAAAATCTTCAGAATATCAGGCAATAATTCGTGAAAAAATATGTACAAAATGCGGATTCTGAACTTCTTCGATAAATCTTATACATTGAGAGTCTCGTGACTAGTAATAGGAATAGTAGCGGTTCTAATTTATTGCAAGTACTAGGTCCGATGCTGAGAACTCCGACGAGTTTACTGTTGTATCTAATCTAGCTCTACTGTCCCCCTTTAAATGAAAGATAGCTTATAAAAATCTGAATTTGTCTAAATAAAATATTTACACATACATTGCAAGATGTACTAAATACTCTTTTATCTGAATTGATCGCTCACATTGCTGTATTGAATACTGTACATTCGCCTCTGCCGAGTATTTTAACATTCATATAGTACATTACGATACGAGGCCGTAAAGTTGGATTTCCGAGGCGTGCATGATATGACGCCGGAGGCGAAGCCGAGAACACGATTTTCGGTCGTCTGTCGTACACTATTTTTCTTCCTCCCCGGCCGAAAGTGCGTTCAATAATTATTGAAACCACGTTGTCGGCTACTAGCTACGCTCGACTATTATCTTTACCTTTGAGCTGTCGATCGAGGCGCCTCTGTCGGTCACGTCGCGTACCTCAGCTTCGCCTCGGTTTTGCAAAAGTCAAGCGAGCTTCAACAATCTATGCATTTTAAAAAAAAACGCATAAGGTTAAAAAAATTATTAAAATTAATTACAATATAAATGTATTTTTTGTTTGTATTATTCACGTGTAAGAATATCAATTTAGTCAATTTATAAAATTAAGCAAAACTTAATTCTAGATACAAATTCTGCTTAATAATTGATGACTGGAATTCATTTAAAATGCATGAACTTAAAAAGTGACATTTATCTTACAAAATCGATCGAGCGTTAGCGAGTGAGGCATTTATCGCTAGTAATACAATTAGCCGAGCGCAGAAATGGGGCCGCGGATATAAGGATCAAAATTCATTAAGGCAATAAAAAGTTATCTTTTCGAGGCTACCAAACCCCGAATGCTTCAGTTTGATTCAGTCGTAATTGCTGTAATTCAAATAAAACCGCGATCCCGTACTTTTTTCCGCAATATTTTTTTATATTAAATGAACAAAAATATAGAGAAATTTCTTTCAAGAATTGATGTAAATATTGCCGAGATATACTAAATGCAATATAATTATATGCTATTATCGATTTCTGTAACCTTCAAAACCAATTTGTTAAAGGACATAATAATTGATGAATATTACTCGACTGAATCATCACCAGTAATACAATAAACATGTATAGCTAAAATTAATTACAAGCTAATATCAGTGACTGAGCCGTAATAATCCATAATTACTAATAATACCATTAATAATAATACCACAGAAATACCAATCGATTTTCACTATCTAAAACCAAAGCAATAACTAAAAGCAAAACCTTCCGCAATGCAAAATGAATCGACTGGAAAAAGTACCAAATTCGAAAACTGAATAAGAAATGCAGGAGCCGGCAAGAACAAAGCTGGCTTTTTCGGCGCGAGATTCGAAAACGCGTCTCTCCCTTCTGAAGTGAAGCTGGAACGAGGCCAATGTAACCGAGCGTATATTATTAACATGTAATTGAATGGCGTAAGCCTCGCGCACTTGCGCCGGGGCTATAGTCGCGCTATTGTGCAAAGTCGCGTGCGCGCCGCAAGTTAATTAAGAGCCTCTAATGAAGCAGCCGCGCCGCAAACGACGACGGAGCAGAGAGCCGAACTCCCTCTCCCTCTTTGCCTTTCCTTCTACCGTCTTGTGTTTCCTTATGCTTCTTTTTAGCCTTTTCTTACCCTCTGTCGCTTCGTTTCTTCCTCAGTTATTCATTTAATAGGCTGGCTCTCCTGCTTTGTTAGACTTTCCTCTTTTTTAACAGTTATGTTTTTGCTGAATTGTATCTTAACAGCGAATGCTGAGAGTTAATTGTTATAATTTATTGATTTCAAATGCGAGTCTTTTTAGGGAGACTGTACGGTATGAAGTAAATCAATAATAAACACAAAACGAACAAAATTTTACATTATTCAAAGGTAAAAAAAATTTTCTATTAAAAATGTGTAAAAACTATACATTTGTCTGATCCACGCCTAAAAAGCAGCACGACTACTCTCTTTGCCTTCCTTCCTTCCTTCCTGTACCTTTACCGGCGAGATTCTCACAAATTCGCGCGCTCGCCATACCTACTCACGTCAGGTTAATCGAATGTTGTTATTGACTGGAGCGAAAAGCCGCGCGCGACGTTTATGCTTGGAAAGGGTTCGCGACGCAGTGCGAAGAGGATGAATGTCAATAATCGTTTTCTTCGCTTCCTGCCCTTTTGCGTTCATTGAGTTACGCAGGCGCGTGGAGGCGCTAAGCGAGCCTGCATTTACTTTAAGGAAATTGAGAGCCGAACAGCATTAAAATATTTGATTGAAACTGCCTGTTATGGGATTTTCACTTAGTGAGTAAATGACATTTGGGAATCATTTTCAGAAGTATTTTACTTTATTTTTCAAGTTTTATGAATTACATTTTCGTAGTTTTGAGAAAGATACTTTACGAGTAATAATTTCAAGCAGCAATACGAAGAATCCCATTACCCAACCGACAAATATAATGTAAAAAACATACCGTAATTTTTCTATAGTCAAGCTGTTGTAAACAGTTTCATTTTTGTTTCTGTAGTGTTTTCCACTATTGTATAACAGGTCTGTGATACCTGCCTGACTTAGATGCGAAAAAACGTTATTGAATCTGTAGGAAAGAGGTGAATCTTCTGGAAATCCATACGTGGAACCTCTTTCTGTTAAACTGTTTTGAGACATGTGAACGTCTGACGGTAGATGTTTTATGAGATTATTAAGGGTTTTTTCAGAGTCCAGGCAAGCAATTTTTTTTCGTGCAAGGAAAGCCATAGAGCATTCAGTAAGATTGGTTAGATGATGAAAACGCTTCAAAATATCTGGGTCGCCAATTAAATCTTTGTGATTTATCCAACCGTAAACTGAATAATTAGATTTTAACAAGTCATCCATTGTATCTATTATTAGACTTTTAACAGGCACTGTGTCTACCATGCTTAACCAGCTGAGCACAAAAGTACTAAGTACAAATTCAAATAGTATCAAAGTAATTAAAATAGCTCTGCTGACCACACTTTTTGGATGATGAGCAGTTGGATGGTTTATAAATATCCTAATAAATTCCAGTACGGCTTCAGATGCGGAGACTTTGAAAAAGTACTTTAAAGCAAATACACTAAGACTGAAACTTAGTACTATAAGAAAGAAAACCTTTGGAGTAAAAAGAAATGTATAAAGCTCTTTATAATAATTACTTCCAGATTTCAAAGTTAGCACTTTCAGAGGCGCATAATACACAGGGTATAATTGATTTTTCCAGAAACTACGTAGGTAAGCAGCATTTAGGGATATGTCCACGGTATTCGTCATAATGTCTTTGATCCATCCATCCGATTGGCCATCTTTCACGTAACCAACTGTTTGTACTTTTACTGTAGCAGTTATATTAATATACTTTATAGCTGCGCATATAATCAGGTTTCCAGTTGAACGATACCTATCGCAACCCAAAATTTTTAAATCGTGAGATTTAATGTACCATGGCTTGAAAATAACTGCTGCAACATTATAACCACTTAAATGTTTAGTTTTGTCAAAATATAAAATGTTTCGAAGCGAGAAACCTTAAAAATAGTAATTTATAAAAGTAAATTATCAAGCAATTAAATTTATCGAAAATAATACCTTTAGTTAAATTAGTTTTAGATTTACTTACGAAAATCAAAATTAGTTTCATTAAGTTCTTTATAGGAATATTGAAATAATGACCAGTGATTATTTAAAGGATCATTCATTTCAATCTTCTTCCACGCTCTTGGAGCTACGTTTGCATATGGATTAAAAGTATGCAGAATAATTTGATTAAAATCTTGACATATGTATATTACAGATAAAATATTGAAGGTCCACATTGTGCGTAGCAATCCAAGGGCAAATTTACATCCATCTATGTTTCGATTGATTATTAAAAAAAGGGCTCT
This sequence comes from Ormyrus thymus, assembly GCA_035582935.1. Taxonomy (NCBI): domain Eukaryota; kingdom Metazoa; phylum Arthropoda; class Insecta; order Hymenoptera; family Ormyridae; genus Ormyrus; species Ormyrus thymus. Next base: position 1,697,091 of record JAWWEM010000027.1, read on the forward strand.
ATGGTTCCACCAAATAGAGTCTCTTAAAAGTTCTAACAAGCTTGAAAAAGAATCATTAGATGAAAAAGTAATGACAAAATGAGAAGCAGGTGAAGTCTTTCGAGAAAAAAGCGTTTCGTTTAATTCGACAACATTTCTAAAGCGCTGATTTTTTTTTAAAATAGTTCTGCCAAAATTCCCAAACAGATTAACGGGTGTAATGGAAGCAAATAGAGAATGAATAATACGAGTATCGTCATCATTTTCATCGCTGATAAAGACAATACTCTTCTGATTTTCCTTAAAACCGTAGTCAATAATAATTTCCTAACAAAGTAAGAAATTAAAAATTACTATTTACAAAATAATAAACATTGCTTATAAAAAAAAACAGTACTTACTGTAACTCTTGATATTTCACTTTTATGTAACAGTGTAAAGTTATTTTTGGGGTTTTTTGAAATACAACAGGCAGTTAATACAATTAAAGTAAAAATGAAAAATTCACTATTTTTTACATACATAATACTAGAAGAGGAAAGTTTTTAGTTCGAAAATAAATATTTTAATAAGATTTATTCAAGATTTATTTTAAAAAGACAAGGTTACTGCTGTTTACGGTTAAGAACACAACAAACCTGAAGAAATTTTTCAGCTGGAAATGAAAAATTATGTATCGATATTTTTACGTACCATTGCTTATTAAGTTATTTTTAAGTTCAAGTCAATTTAAATTACTTCATAATTGCTATTATTTACTCTAATCAATATTACTTTGCACAATACGCAAACTTCGACAATAATACAACCTCCGTGTTTTCAAAACAAACTTCGATTTTTCTATTCTTATGATTTTATTTCATTGTTTTGATGACGCACTAAGTAAATAATAATTTATACTACTCTAACCTCAAAATCACGATTTTCACATGATTTTTCGGCGCTCGTGGTATAAAATAATGTTCGATACTGGTGTTTAAGTTGATTATTTACCATTTTTTCGCCCGAGCGAAGCGAGAAAATAATGTTCAATACGGGAGCATAAACGTGATTTTAATCTGGTCTTACCTTTTCACACTATCTTCATTTTGAAAAAAATTAAATAAAAATTTCAAATAAATTGAATTTTCTCTAACAATTATTAGCCAAAGAAAAGTAATTTTTGTTATTTTTTTTTTTTAACTATATTGCTAAAACTAATGTAAACAATCACAATAAGATAATAATAATAATAAAAATATGACTGTACTATATTATATGCAAGGCCATCAAAAAATATGGGACCCCCCCCCCGTATTTTCCCAGGAACGATATTTTTTGAAAAGGTTAAGGTCACATCTTATAGTTTGGAATACACATAGTATAGTTTGGAAAATTAGTCAAAACGTATATTCTTTAAAATTAAAATTAAAATTCACAACTAATTTACTCAAAAATAATTCAACCAGTTATCCAATATTAACTTGGCTGCTAATAAAGGGAGCAAATTTACCTGTTTCCATACGAATGGTAATGATCCTTTGTCTCTAAATTTTGAAAATACATTTGTGTAACTGAAACGAATTGAACAAAATCAATAATAACTAGTTATAACTGAGCTTTATAAATAACATCATTGACACATCGCAATTCTCTGAGAAATTGAACCACCAGCGAAACCCGAGAAGTCGCGAAATCACACCGAAAAACTAAACCCCCGTTAAAATGTCTGCCGCGGCGAGAAAACCGACTTGCCTAGACTCGCAAAAAGTCCGCGCCTCCTCCGTGACAACAAACGGGGGCATTCGGCCAAAAGCGGAAAACGAGAGGCAGCGCTTCGGCTGGGCTGCAGTAGTAACTGGCGACATATGCTCAGACACAGGCTCTCTCGCGGCGCGAGCATTATATATTAGCGGCGGTAGGCAGGTTATATATTAGGGCGACACCATGGTTTTCCGCCGGGGCGGTTAACCGCACTCGTTAACCGCCCCATAACACGTTAGCTGCCGAGTCGGCGCGCAAATTGCGTGCACCGACACGTTCCTTCGCCCTCCCTCCCCTCCGCCTCTTTATATCATAATGCGCGAGCCAGGTTTCTCCATTGCCTGCCCCCCCCCTCCCCCAACAATTGAACATTCCGAGCGCATCGCGTTTACGCTGAGGATTCTTTTTTCACCGCCTGCGTATCTTTCTCTTTGGTCGTTTTTTTGCTGATGGGATGAAAAAGTCGTTCTAACCAATGAGGAATGTTCTGAGAGCCTGTTCATTGCGATCTCAATTTGCAGAAGTTTTTATTGGTGATCATTTAAGAATAAATAAATGTTGATCCATCAAATTGATATCTACCATTTGCATTAGAAATATTCTTGATTCTGAATTTATAACTGGAACCTAACATGTATAATCTTGAATTTTATGATGGCCATTTTATTAAACACTCCAAAATAGTATCTAATAAGAATTTTGTTACCCAAGTCGTTAAGAACAGTCGTCGTTGAAATATAATATCGATAAATCCAACAAAATCATGCTCGAAAACTTGCAAACTGCGAAAAAATAAGCTACCTGTATAGGCTGCAAAGAAAAAAAGGAACTCCGCCCGACAGCAAGGATATTTCACCGAGCGACATTGAAAAGTTTGTCGAACACACCGGCGGCGACACCTTGCCGGGATAGCGCCATAACTTAGACTCCGCTTTTCGATATAACATAAAGGAGCGCGAGAAAAGCGTGTGTTTTAAGGAACAGAGAGCCTTTCCTCCCGTCCCTCCTATACGGCATGTTTACCGGTTATACGGAACGCGGTTCCTCGGCAAGGTCGCGGCTGTTCCTCGACCCCTCCGGTGGGTGCAGCCCCTCGTGTTTCTTTCTGCTGGAATTCGGAGCATCATTTTTACGTCATTACCCCGTCGTGCTTTGACGCCTGATACTTACAAGGAGAGTCCGCGACCTTTGGATCATGGATTTTTTTGTAATTTCGGAATATGTTTTTTAATATTAAAATATGAAAGAAGCCACGTCTTTTAGCGAAAATCTAACTAAAATCGACTTTTGTTAGCTAACTATAACGTATTTTAACTACCAGCAATCAAAGAATGAAATTAGATCCTATCGATTGAAAAAAATTTCATTAAAAAATCGTTATTTGTTCACAAGTTATAGCAAAACAAAAAATGACCATTAAAATAGCATAAAAAATCGATGAAAATGTATTGAAGAAATATTAGCTTATTTTATTGTAATTTTTTATTTGGCTGTAAATTTTGAACAAATAAAGATTTTTTGATGAGATGTTTTTTAATTGATAGGATTTGATTTCATCTTTTGATTGTTGGTAGTTAAAATAAGTCGCTTTTCGTTAGATTTTCGCTAAAAGAGCTTATAACTTTGAAAAAATCGAGCATGGGATGGAACGGACGTAGCTTCTTTCACATTTTAACATTAAAAAACACATCCCGAAATTACAAGAAAATACGCGATCCAAAGGTCGCGGACTCTCCTCGTTAGCTAAGATGCGGGGATAAGAGTGCGAACTCGTTTCCTTGATAGTTTATGGACTGTTCAGATGATTTTTGAAAAGTCGAGGAGATTTTTTAGAAAGAATAGTTATACAATCATCATTATCATTAAGTAAACAATATTTTGAGAATAATAAACGTAATCATTGTATTATAAAATATACCAATACACAATAAGCCAATATTGAATTCATAATTATCTGTTATGCGCTAAATTTACTTTTCTATAGATGACTGTTTACCATGACAATATTATTGTGTCTTTTAATGGATATTCGTTGAATTGATTACAAGTGATAATTTATGAAAAGTTTCTGAACGAAATACAGAAAATGTTGCTTTAAAACACCCGCTTGTTCCCCCGCATCCCCTCCGGTACACACGCTTCAGCCAAATCCGAGCTCTCCTGGAAATAAAATTTTCCCGTTGCTCGCGCAGGAGAGACAGCAGGATCTTATAGCGACAAATAATTGCCGCACTCGCGGATCTAACGATTATCGGCGCTTTATCCGGCGCGAACAAAGGGCGCGAGAGCGATGACGCAGGTGCGCAGTATCAATCGGCTCCGGCTTTGGACAGCGATGCTCGCTCTCCCTCCCCACGAGCGCGAGGCTCGGGCCTGCGCTTGTCTGCGGGCGAGCTGCAATTAGGGGTATTAATTAGCGGGTACTTCGCAGCGCCTCGTCCCCCCGGACTCTCCCCCGTCCTGCCTGCAACGCTGCTGCTGCTGCTGTCTCTCGTCGCCGCTGCTGCTGCTGTTGCCGCGCTGCCAATTTTCGCGGTGAGTTTTCTTCGAGCTACAGAGAGGATTTTGTTGTTCGCTTCATAATTTGTGGACGTTTATATTTACTGTAGTTGTTGCAAGTTTGGATATATTTAGTACAATTTAATTTATTGCTGTTGATGCATTCATTAAATGATCAATAAAGAGCATGTATATTTTCAAGGTATTAATACTAAAATATAATTAAAAAAGATTTAATTAACGAAAAGATTAATTAAGTTAAGTAATAAATTTTTCTTGCCAACTTTGGTAATATAATGAAAACAGTCATCTGCAGTTACAGTAAAAAATATGAAATTCCAACTACGCTTTTGAAACAATAATCCTAAATGAATAATCCTGGATGGATGAAAAAATAAAAACAATTGAAAAGTGAAATGTATCATTCGTAAACGAATGCAATCAAAAATTCGAAAGTTCCAATTGACAAAAGCTTAAACCCGAGTAATCGAAACTTGTTGAATCATCGGCTGCAGTGGACAAATCGCATTTCGAAACATACCGTCATGCCGTCGAATAAACAGGCAGATCAGTGCTTCCGCATTTGTAAAATACCGCGCGCGAGGCTCAAATTTAATCACAGCATTCTCGATCGCTAATTCGCTAACAAAGACCGCCGCTCTCGCTCGCGAAAAAAAAACGGCTCCTCGAATGAAATTCGTTATTTATAGAAAATCCGGCGCTCGTTATCTCGAAATTGAACAATGCCGAGATAGGGAGGGGAGGACCCCCTCTTTTTAATAAATAAACAGATGTACGCCGAGCCAATCTGGCTCGCAAAGCGTGCTGCCCTGACAGGCAGTTGCCGCCGCTGCCGCTGCAGCTAATTACACGGTTTTATGTGGCGCGAGGGGCTTCGCAGGATGAGGCGGAACGAGAGGATCTCGTGACGCGCTCGTTGCAAAATGAAAAACAAAATGGGAGCTGCCGCGCGGCGGGCGGCGGAAATTTGAAAGAGATCTTAATCGCCGCCCTCCGCGTGATTAATTCGTTTCGGGCCTTTATTCGGCGATTTTCTGCTGGGAGAGGATGTTACGAGCTGATTCTTGTAAGCAATTGTTAGGAAGATTCAATTGTCTCGAAAAAGAGATTTAATAAATCAATTTGGAATAATTCGACGAAAATAATTCAATTCTTTTATTAACAAAATGATGAAAATAAACGATCGTAATGTGTTTTTCATGTTGATAATACAATTCTTTTTGTTTTATATGCGAATATGTAATGTATTTCCCTGAAAGAATGAGTAATTAACCTGGTAATTAAAAAATTTCCTCTGCATTAATAACATTTAACAGTCCATCAATAAATAATTCGATATTTTATTCTTTTGACATTCCCATTGCTATAATAATGTAAAAGATTATAAAAAATTTCATACAAACTGACAAATCGTTTCGATTCATTAACGAACAATTGAATTCCTTGTTTAATCAATATAAAATACTCGAATAATCCGATCCTTTAATGAAAAAGAAATCTTAATCTCCTTTTCTGTAACAAATTATTAACAGAAATAAAAAATTTACCCCGCGTCTCTTGCCCTTTAAATAAAATCAGTCGCGTAAAAAAAAATAGTACATTTCCAAGGATCTTTAATTAAAGCAAATCCTCCGACATTCACGCAAATATCTCCCACTCCCAGCTGGCAATTAAAAATAAGCGAACGGGCCGGGCAGCAATTACAAACGCTAGAGCTCCGAGTACAAGTAGTCACGTGTGCGCAGTCAGGATGATCGACCGATCGAAAAATCACTTTATTTCGACGCAGCACGCTTTTACGCAGGCAGGCCTACACCTAAACTCCGCAGCTTGAAAATTCCATTATAGGGAGCAACTGCTGCCGCTGCACTGTTGCGAGAGGGTCGCTCGTGCCACTCGACGCTAATTGGGTTATTCGATCATACATCGGACGTATATTTAATAACTTGACTCGCAGGGGCCGCCAACTGCGTAACGCGTATCCGCAACCCTTTCTTTCCCTCTTTCTCCCGGAATTCGATTCGCCAGCCTAAGAGCGAGTGTTGATTATGGGTACTGGAATTTTTTTGCGAAATTCGGGAGAAGATTATTATTTACATATAAGTAAACCGATTCTTTGGTCATCGAGGGATTTTAGGTTGGTTCATCTTCTATCGGTGCTTTGTTCACTGTTTCATAAAACGTAAGCGGCAGGGTGAAATTTAAATTTATAAAGAATGGTTTATTATAATTACCCGTACAAAAGTTTTCATTATTATTAAAACTTGCAGAATTCGAGCTCTTAATTACATAAGATGGAAGCTTTTAAATTGAAACGTAATTACTCTTAAGGAATAGGTTCAAAGTGCAGATTAAATTAAAATGGAGTTCTTAAAATAATTTGCACGTGACACTCTAGCAGCTATACACCTATATACCGCCTACGATTACTCCCTGAAATCTTTCGACTCCATTCGCCATTCGTCGTCCTCCATAGCCCTTTTTCCTTCCTCTCTCCAATTTGGCCTCTCTCACTCTCGGACAACTCCTTTTCCGGGTAATTTTGCCGCTTAAAAAGATCCCGGCCAATTACTAGGAGCGTTCGTGGGCGTTGAATTTTAATTGGAAAGGACGAGGAGGGTGAGGAGGCGCAAGAAGAAAAAAACCCGATGGAGAAGGGACGCAAAACTGTGCCACTGACGAAAGCGCGCGATAGAGAGAGAGAGAAAGAGAAAGAGGTTCTCTTTTCATTCCACGGCGCGCTTCTTCGACTGGCAGTTTCGAAAGACGAAAAAAAGGTATATAACCCGACAAAACAATCCCGAGCTTTCAACGACGTGGGCTTTCATTCGGCGGCTACGCGAGAGCGATAATTAATTTGTTTATTGTACGAAGTTTTAATTAACTTTGTGCTTTTTGCCAGTTGGAGGGGTTCGAGCGTTCAACTCAAGTATAACCGAGCCTTTTTCCAGTAAATGCGAAATTTAATCGACTTTCCCTGATTAATGTTGGGGAATAAAAGGGATTCGGATGAAGCGGGTTAAAAATTTTGCCTTTTATTATTGTTGGCAACCCTTTAAAAATGGCAACGCGATCCGTTAATGAAAAATATAAGTAGTTGTGCATTGAAATAGTCAGACTGGAGGTGAATAGAGTTTTTTTGTATCAATTAACGAAGTCGTTTGTGATTTCTCGAATATTAATTAAAAGTTTACACGGCATTCAAAAATTAATTAAAATCCTAGAAAATTCTAGCAGAATAAAAGACCATTAGTGAATACTCGTTTATAACATTAAAAAATATTAATACCCTAATCAAGCTCTACACTCACTTCGAGACTAATCAGACATGAGCAAGTCTGATTAATTTTTTCCTGATTGGCGACATCCAGTCCACCTATTACTCATTCATCCTGAAAACTATAAAATCCGCCCATTATAATTTTAAATAAACTAACCCGACAAAATTCCAAAGCATAATGAAGAAAAAGGCAGCTCGGCAATTAGCCCGACTAAATCATCGAAACAAAAGCCTCCTCATTTGCAGGCTGTGCGCCTCGAATGCATCTTGCTCACCTGGTCTTTCTCCATTTTCGCAAGCAGCACTTTGGTTTCGGAGCGCGGCTCAGCGGCGTCCGGCGCGGCCTCGGCAATAATTAACGAGCCATCCTTATGCTTAATTGGGTTAATCTATAGAGATTCATTAGCGCGCCACGGCGAGGCCTCCCCGTTACTACTCGCGAATGGCAAATTAGCCCACGAGATCTCTCTATCCCTCCCCACCAGGAGATTCAGACGTTTCAAGGCAGTCTGCTTTCCCGTGCAGGGGTAATTTCGTACGAACTAAATTTGCACTTCGATTCTCCTCTCCCATCTACCTTGCTTTGGCTGTAATGCTTGAATCGATTGCACTGATTATAAAATATAGAGAGATGCTGGTTTTATGGGAAAATGGATATCATGGATTTCGTTGCTTTTGGGCCAAATTTTAGAATATTTTCGTTTTATGTATTTGTAATAGAGAAAAGTTTTTTTAATATTATATAATGAATCGATATGCACTCCAATAATTTTCAATTTACGTAAGAGAGTCTCTAGTATCTACCATATTATTACTATATCAACTACTATATTATTACCAATAATTTGTGAATTATTTTAAGCTATTTTTTATAACAGTAAGTAATAACATTTCCGAAAAGCCTGAAAACTAAGAAAAATCCAGCTTCCCAAAAAGAATGTTTCTGCAACCTTCATTAAAAAAAAACCCTTTGAGAAACTTTCAAAATACGTTTGAGTCGTAACGCTGCCGAAAAGCACGGAAAGCTCAGTCGCGTGCTTCTTGGCGCGTTTTTCCGCGCGCATCGACTCGCCACCCACGCCATCGCTGGGTAAGACACTCGTGCTGCCACGCCACGGCCAAGTGCCAAACCGTCTCCTCGAGCTTCTCTTACTTCTCGCTCGCGCGCCTTTCCCCCGATCGTCCTCCTTTTTGATCTACGGAGAAAAATCTGCGAAACTGCAAACTCTTCTTTACAGTCTTGCGTGAATGTATTCATTTTTTGAGAAAATATTTTTTAATAATCGTAAGGTGGACTGCAGACTGACGTGAATTGAAAGATATTGATTTTTATGCTTTCAAACAACATTAATTTCTGCACAGTTTGTTAAAATTGGGCTTTATTGTCGAAATAATTATTTCCTTTGTCATAAAACCAAATTTTAAAATGAAACTAATATAAAAATTATTTAAGATGTTGGAGGAAAATAATAGAGACGATTCGGGTCCAAAATGATGGTGTTTATTTTTTACTTTTAGTGATTAAAAAAAATGATTGATATCACCTAATAAAGGTACGGTTTAGAGATAAGAATTTATTGAATGAATATTCTTAGAAACCAGCTGAAATGCACGAATAATTGAATGCGCAAGAAAAAACGAAAATATAAGAAGCAATCGACAGAAAAATGAAGGAAGCCAAATAAAGAACACAATAGACGTCGTGAACACGTAAAACAAGCGTAAGGGAAGGTGAAGAGCTAACGGTAATGAAATGATACGCGTCGAGAGTAAAAGAAAAGAGAAAACGACTAACGAGCGAGAGGGAAGAGGGACAAATGGAGAAAAAAATAGGAGGTAAGTGCGAGAAACGAGCCTGGAAGGGGAGCGCAATAAAAAATGAATTTTCGAGCGTGCGTCTCTCTCTCTCTCTCATAGACGCAGCACGTGTGTAAACGTCCGTCGGCGCTTACATGCGCGGAAAGGGGGATATTACTAAAGTTTTACGCGCAAGCTCATACGGAGGAAAGCTAATAAGTATCGAGGAAATACGGCGGCGGGGAGCAACTTTTTAAGAACTGCCGGCCCAGGCTGAAAGGAAAAAAATACATGGAACGATGAACGAGCGGGATTTAATCGTTCACAAAGTTATTTATGAAATGCGCAATATTCTTTCGAGAGTCGGTATGTTGTATGGTTAAGGGAGTGGTTTTAAACAAGCGTGAAAAAGCCCACGTGATTGATGGCCGAATACAAATAGAAATTTTTCGAAAGATACAGAAACCCAGTGCAGTATCGGCAGCTATGGTATAAATCGAAAGCGGTTTATACTAATGGTTTTGAAATCCACATTGTAAAAGCTCCTTTCTACAAAGTAAGCTGACAATAAAAAAAAAGAATCCTTCACGATTACACTAAAACGTATAAACAGAAAACAATTGACATTAAGTATTAACCGCCACTATTTACTACGAGTAAAGGATCCGAGTAAAAAGAAGCATAAGGCCAAACCATCAAGAATCCTAAACAATCAATCGAATCCCCATAACGGTAAAATAGCAACGTTCCCGTGAGCGAAGCCGGGCGTTTAGGCCGGTGTGTAACGAGAGCGAAGAACAAGAAGCCGAGCAGGCACTAAAGAACCGAGAGGAGGGCAAAAAAAAAAGGCGAGAACGACGTGGGTGGAGGAGAAACGGTAGTTCGGGTGTGACGGCGGAAGTTTATGAACACGCCTCACATAAATTGTCGCGGCTCTTTAAGAAATTGGAAAGGCGCGGGCGCAGAAACAGCTTGACTCGAGTGGTTTGAGAACTTTTTGAAGACCGAGCCGCTCCTTCTGCCGTCGGGGGGGGGGGGGGGGGGGGGGGGGGGGGGGGGGGGGGGGGGGGGGGGGGGGGGGGGGGG
>JAWWEM010000027.1:1707505-1721866 GCA_035582935.1 Ormyrus thymus
CGCGCCGCTCCTTGTGCCTTAGTCCCCCCCCCCACCCTCCTCTCCCCCACGCCGTACGTAACTACTATGGCTCGCTTTAAAAAGAGAAGGAAAAAGGCCTGGATGAAAGAGCGACTGGCGAGGGGTTAGGCCGCCTACGAAGTAGCCCAAGACTGGGGGATGAGAAATAAAGAGACTCGCTTTCTTTCTTCAAACGTAAACGCGCCAAGTCGGCTGTGTGTCTGAGGACAAATGTTCCTTCCGCCCTTTGATGCAAAGTCTCTGTGATTACTTGAATCAATTATTATCGAATGTCGAATTGAGATACGCTGTTATTGCCCGACTAAAATTTGCTATTACTACTCAAGAGGTCGAACGATAAAATATATTTTCTTTCATTATTCTGTTAAATATTTGTTTTATTATTTGCAAGTTTTTTATTCTTTTAAAATTTCTGGTTTCGAATCAACGAATGGAACAAATTTTTTTCAGGCCCATCACAAATGACTTGCTCCTGCCACAGCTTGCGAAACATGCACGCGATAAACAGTCATGGGGAAAAAAGTGAAAAATATTCAGGCTTTATAGGTCGATAAATTCATTAAATCCCACTCATCGATAATTAAATAAAACAAATGATAGTCCCCGTTCAAAACGTTTCATGTAAAATAAAGTTTTAAAAAAATACGTAAAACCTTGATAATCAATTTGAGCAGCTTTATTTATTGAAAGAGATCAGTATGAGTTCTGCATTTTAAAATAAAAGAGAAAATCAAGTTTTAAAAGTAAGTGAATGAACAGCCAACAACATAAGACTTAAACACAAACATTCAATAATAAGGTAACACCTTCGTTGACAAAGTCAGCACAAGCCAGGTCGCAATCACCTCTGCACTCGGTGTGTTCTCTCCCCCACCTCCACTGGTGCGCTATTAATGACGCCGTGATCGATATTAGGAAATATTTCCCGCGGGATGTTTACCGCGGCCCGTCGATAATACGCCCGAGGGGTGTCGGGGGGCCTTTATCGGCGCTGACATTTATTCAAATGTAATATCTCGTCTGGTGAAGATTATCGCAAGAGCCGTCGCCGCTCGAAAGAGAGAGAGAGAGAGAGAGAGAGAGAGAAAGAGAGAGAAAATGCGTCCCCCAAGGCCTTGAAACTGCTGCCGCTCACGATCTTCGCTTGTTCGTCTATCGAGGAACGAAATAGTTTTGAGCTTTGGTGTATTATGAGTGGCAAATATTTTGATTTTTGGACAGGTCTGCAATCGATGACTTCAAAGCGGAGACAATTTTCAATAAGAAAACAATATATATTCTGTATTGTTCTAGTGTGGTCCGGGTTTAGATTAGTACTTTCTGTAGAATCTTGGCTGGATTTAAAAATGAGAAATTCAACTATCGATAAATGTAAAAGAATAATAACTTCAGAATATGTAAGAAATACTATGCGATCAAAATAAAATAATATTATAATCTCAATAAACGATTAATAATGTACCAGTCAGAAGCATTCAAGACATCCTTTAATCTTTCTATGACGTTCAAATCATCTGGAAGTGAGTTTGCTATTTTCTGAATATACGTTGAAATCAGACTGAATGATATTTCGCTAATAATAAAACTGTAGATTATTTATTTATAAGATTGTCGTTTTCTCGAGGGACATCACACGTCCGTATTCATTAAAAATTTATGAATGCAGGAAGGAAATAAACGTCAGAAATAATGATAGAAAATCAGTTGTCCTCGTGATTGAATTTTGAAATAACATCATGATAAGTAATGATAATCAGTGAAGATTAAATTCTACGGTAGCATAAGAATTTGAATTTTTGCAGTAGAAAAATAATTTTAGAACATATAAGTAAGAAGAACCCCCTTCGCTTCTATACAAAATACGACAATAGCCAGCAATAACAAACGATAGCCAACGGCTCGACGCGGCAAAAACGTAAAAAATGTCTCTCCGGACATGCAAGTACGAAGGAGCAGCGGTGTCAAATGGAGAATTAATTCGAGGCAGCCGGTCGGTCGATCCTCCTCGGAAACAAAACGCGGGACCTGGCGGAGGTATAAACGGGGGCGTCCGGGTCATTTTGATTGCGACCCGGGCGGCCTGTCCGGCGAGTGCCCGGCCAGATGTCGCCACGGGCGTGACGTCACTGGTTAACTACGCACCGCGCGCGATATATACGGGGATGATTCTGATTAATTACCGATAGTTACACAAGCTGACGCCAGGCGAGGAGGCAGGAGGGGAGGCGAACGACCCTATCTCTCGGATGCCAACCCCTTCTTCCTCGATATTTGCGTATATATCTGGATGACGTTATCTCGACCGGTCCGCCGTCCGGTTGTAAGTGCTGAAAAATCCGGAGGTTGTGATGGGTAATCGATAAGGTCACCGTTCCGTGATAATACGGGTTCGTTTATTTTTGGGGTTCACTGAGATAGGGGTTTATTAATTTTTGGCTTCGTTCTAAATAAGAGTGTGAGCGAACAATAATTCATTTATTACCCGAGTTAGCTATCAGATAAATAGTTATATGAACTTTATTATTTTACTTGAGAAGTACTTTCATTTAATTGCAATAATGTTTTGCAAAATTATCAGAGCTGCAACAGTGATTGAATAATAAACAAAAATTCGTAGTGCTCAATGTTTCATAGATAAAATCAAATAGATACGTTAAAAGTCTGGACATAATCCAGAATTAACTAATATCAAAGCAATAATAAACCATTTAAAGTCCTTATCAATTCCAAAAAACATCCCCAAATAAATCCCATCCATTAAACCCGCAACAAAAAGAATAAATTAAAAGCCCGCTCGGCTATCGCTTCAAATCAGGCCGAAAAATTGCGAGACAACAAACGCGGCTCTCTCTCTCTCTCTCTCCCTCTCGTCCCGCAAACCGCGCACTTTTTCGCGTGAATATTTCAACCGAGCAAAAACGCCGCCTCTCGATGCTCGTCCATCGGCGTTAACGCTGCGCGCGCACATGCAGACCTTAATCCAAAGCGATCCGATTTAATTGAGCGATTAACGGCTAAACACCGGCTCTGGTTCTCTCTCTCTCTGCCTGCCCGCTGCCATGGGGAGAGCGGCGGAGGAAATGTTCGCCCCGCGCGAGCTCGAAAATATAACTCAAGGATATTTATGGCCCTGGATTAGCTGCGATAATTGGCCGTGTAATATACAGGAATCGCGTGCGGGATGTGCACTCGCTGACGATGCCCGCTGCTGCCGCCGCCGACGCCGCTGCCTTTTATTAGCAATTTTATCCTTTTTGAAATTTTAAACCGGACGCAAGGGGATTTTGTAATTTGAGGTCGGAAATTAACGATGAAATTTTCGGAAAATAAAGCAACTTATGGCTTTTACTTGTTATTCAATGTCGTATTTACTTTTAAAATTAAATATAATCAGAAAGATATTCTTAAATAAAAAAAGCAAACAGCATGTAAAATCACTTGAAAATAAAAATCATTTGGAATAGTGAATTTTGCAACATGATTAATTTTTAATCTATGTTTGCACCACATTATTTTAAATTCTTTATATTAAATTTCATAATGAAGAATAAAAGTTTTGAAATATTAAGTATAATAAATAATATACAACGTATTTTGCCTACCTTGTTTTTGAAACATTTTTTCTTTGAAGCAAAGCCGTTTTTTTTTTAATGAATGTGGTAGTAATTCACGACTCTTAGTTAAATTTAAGTGGGTGGACATCCACTCACAAAAATAGAAATTTTATAGATTACATCTTTAAACGTTAAATATAATTTAGCTTGAAAAAATATAATTGCTTTGATTTGTCTGTGTGCAGCTGTCAAGTTGCTCATAAAAATAACATTTGATCCCTCTGTATCCCCTTAAAGGAGCAAAGTTAAAATACGTAAATTTAAAAGTAAAACATTTCAGCATAAGTTACGGGCAATAAAAGTCGAAAAAGTAACGTGAAAATCTGATATCCCGAGGATAGATTTATACGCTTTACGATGGAACTTTCTGAACTTTCATTCGAATAATTTATACCAGTGGACTTAAAAGATCAAACTAAAACTTTGCACGGTTCTTTTTATTCGCACTTTAATCCAATCATAGAAATATTCAAGTAATTAACAGGGCTATAAAATTAACAGTAACACCGAAGGTTTCATTTATTAAAAAGCCTCCTTCATCCAACGTCTGCAATTCGAGTTAGCGTCACAAGAGCAGCCCACGAAGCAAACATCGCCCAACGATATCTAACTCAGAGCAGAAGCAGTTCGCGGTTGAAATCGCGGAGGCTAATCGCAGCGTTGCGGCGCTTCCTCCACCTCCTCCCTCGCCATTAGACCGCTGCCCCGTTATAGGCAATAGATTCGCGGGCAATCGGCCCGAAGGATTAGAGTCAACGATTGATGATAGGATGATTAGAGGGATCAGAGTTGGCGCACGGCGCTCCTGTTAATGACGGTTAGAAAATCAGTTTCGCCGGCTCGATACTGCCATTGCTTTTAATTGGGCCGCGGTTTCGCGCCCCCCTACCCAATTGATTCTTGCGATTTAAAGGAACGGCAATTGCTGTATTTCCAGAGCTCTCGATGCTGAGCGTTTGCTCATTCATCTTTCCAGAATTTAATAATGTTTTACTTGGCAGGTATAGAATCTATTTGTTTGTATCCAAACAGAATAAATTTCAGCTTTTTCGTTTAAATATGTCATACTTTTTTTCACAATAAAATCTATCGCTTTTGTACTGTTGATATATCAAATACTTCGAATGCGAACGTCAATTGCTACAATTCTTTCTATTAGAATTTACAAAACATTGCAATCGCCACAAAATCGCGAACATTAGAACAATATAAAAACGAACAATGAAAAAAAAAACAAAACAATTCTAAAACCTCGCAAGTTCACAGAAAAGCAGCGGCAACTTTATTATTAAATCCATCAGATCGAGCTGTAGGCGCGTTAGCACAAATGCCACAGTCATTACGATCGGTAATTTTTTCGATCCCCTCGGCGTTTTCCATTGTAATTGCCTCGCGTAATTAAATCCCAGTTAATAACGCCGTACAGTAGGAGCAGCAGCAGTAACAGCACAGAGCGAAATCATAGGAAATCAAAGGCGAAATCATACGCAAAGCAGTCGAGCGCATTATTACATCCATGATTGCGCGGCAATGCTCATATTATCAGATTTCATTACATTGCACCAACAAATACTCCACACCATCACGAGCTCGCGCGCACACATTACACAATTTATCCGCGGTGGCTCCCCCGCGCCCTCGTAATTGGTTATCCGATGGAATTTACTTGATTCGATTGTGCCCCTCGCGCGCGCGGGTAAAAAGCTCCAGGCCGATGCGGATTCGCGTCCGTGAAATTAATACCTTCGTCGATTTTGAAAATTAGACGACGGCGATGCCTTTTAATGAGAAAATTGCGGAGGGGAAGGCAGGGGTCCTCGAATAATGCCGGAGCGGTGAAATGACCGCGCGCGATTGTATTAGAGCTTTCGGAATGATTTTCGATTAGCGGAGTGGACTGCTGCCGAATTCTGATAAATGTTTTAAAGCGATTATTGCGCGAGCGAGGTAGTACGTATCTTTAATTATCGAGGGTAATGCTTGTAATCGGCAAAACAATGAAATTAATTAATAATTTCAATTGAGGATAAAGGCGGAACGTAAATGAGGTTTTTCATTCTAGGTTCAAGGAGTATCTGTGAAAGTCGCTGATTGAAATTCATGAAGGATTGAATGAATGAAACCGAAACAAATAGTAGGCAATTGGCGCAGAAATTTTATTAGTTTCAGTACATGGCCAAGTAGTAGTTTATCCACAAAAATGAGACGAATAAACGTTAGAAAGAATTTACCTCAAATATTGACTAAATAAAATAAATTTACGTATACGCAAGCAAAAATTATTGGAAATAGAATAGAATTTTTTATGTTAAAATGCTTTCATCAATGTCTCTCCACACATTCAAATTGTTAGACGGCGTTAATTGAATGTCTCGTCTACTAATTACTTTTCTTTTACATTTATAATGATATCTCGCATTAATGATACCAACTTTCAGCATAATTCATCACATTTTTCAAAAGCTACCATTAACATCGTAAGGATATTTATACACAGTATTGCCTAAACAAAATATTTTTCAAAACAAAACCACAAATTATTTTTATACAATACATATTCTGATCGTTATTAAAAAGAAAATTACTACATTTCAAACTTACATAATGACTACGTGTTTTATTTCTGCATATAATGTCTGACAAGATACGGATATTTTCACTAACTTTGAAAGAAATTTTAATTAGCGTTTCCAGAAAAAAACTAGTTTTTTACGAAAATATGTAAGCCCTAAAACATAAAATAATCAAAAGATAACGAAATCACCTGCATTTCTATAAGATAAAAACATTAAAAAGACATCAACATTACTTCCAGCAGCAGAAAAAACATGAAAAGCGAAGAAAAAGTTTCCAGAATCCCCATAAGTTAAAGCAACGGCGCCCCCGACAAATATTCGCCGGCCAGGCGTTCATGGCTCTCGGAAAATTCGCTGCACCCCTTTAATTGTTAGAATATCTTTCTCCAAACCCCCACCCCGACCCTCTCGTCCAAACAACTCGCGGCACGACTGCTCTTAGCAAGTCGTTTCTTTTCCCGACGTTATCGCCTCCGTCTGGATCCCCCTTTTCTCGCGGCGGAAAAAGAGTTGAGGATGAAAAATTTTCGGAGGGTGCGACTGCCCCGAAAGGGGTGGGGGTTCCCGGCAAGGTGTACTAACGCCCAGAGGAAGACGGAGAGCTCGCCAGGTGGTCGCGCGAAAAAGCTCCACCGAGCGAGAGAGAGAGAGAGAGAGCGGAAGAGAGTGACCACCCCCACCCCCACTCTCCCACCCCTACCAATGGGTAGAGGCTCGCCCAACCCCCGATCGGGCAGCTGCCGGAGCTCGGCCACGCCTATGCGCACGAGCGCGCGCAGCTTTGCACGCCCCGTGGCCAATCGGCCGCTCGCGAGCTTGCGACTCAGAGAGCTTGCGAGCTTCGCCGCGAGCGGGACTGGCGTTTGGACGGCCGCGACTCACGAGTCGTTCTGAAGCTGACAAACGCCACGTGCAGGGCGAACGGGTTGCACGTGCTCGCGCTGCTCCCGACGCCGAGAGCTTGCGAGCTTACGCCGGCTAAAGCTTGCACGCGTTTAACGCTTTTTTGCAATTATCTTTAATCTGTCCACTCTGACACCTTTGAGGAATTAGTTTCCACTGATCTGCAAATTGACTTAATGTACAGACATTTTTCATGAAGGCTTAAAGTTAGTTTTTAAATACATAACGTCCAATTCCTATTCACGGTGGGATTGGTTGATGCAAGGGTCGATGTCCGGTTATTTCGAAGTACACACAAGCTATTAAAGATATGGACGAACAGAGTTAGAAATTCAATGTAAGTAAGTCTGATATTATTAATTACATTAACAGTAAATAGTAAATTCCTCGTACATATTTCTATTCATACAAAATAAATACGAGTCCAAGCGTCACGTTTCTTTTTTTACTAAAATTCATACAAAAAACTAAAATTAAAGCAATACTTGAATACAAAAGTAAGTCAACTGTACATTCACTTCTTGAAAATAAATACTTTCTCATTAAAAAATTCAAAACTACTACACTTTTAGTATCATTGTTGTAAGTTCAATATTATACATCTTTTAAAAAATCTTTTAATACAAAAAATTGAATTATTTACAGAAAAGAAAGTTTTATTCACGTACAGAATAGCCACTGTAAAGCCCGAGATTCATGCTAACCGAAAGGTCATAAATGTGGAGGGTAAAAATTACCAATAATTACGAGTAAATTTGCAGAGTACTAGACATTTTTTTATACCTAATGAACTTATTACTTTTTTAATTTAATCTATCTCAGTCCTGCTATTTGAATATTCTATAATTCTATAATAATTTTAAACAAAATAACAACTTAATTGAAAATTTATTTATTTCATAAGTAAATATGATATAAATGGCAAATAATAGTTGCTTTAGTAATAAAGTGTTTGCATTAATCATCAGTAATCAATATTGATTTTAAGATAATTTTGCAATCATAAATTCAAACATTGATTTGTAACCAAATTTTGCATGACATAAATTTCTGCACACTAGATTATTTGTCACTAGAATTCTAAACGGTTTGCTAATTAAAATCCACAAAGATACTAGAATTATTCTAATAATGAAATGAAATATATTTATACTCTTCTTAAATATTTATTAACAAAATTTCTAAATAAATTAATTTATTCAACTTGATAATCGACAACGTATTAACCTAAGCGACCGTTGAAAACATTATTTTTTCTTTCTTATTATTCTTTTATGTATTAAGCTTATCACAATGCAAATCACATTGAAAAGTTTCTTAAACAGAATGCTTTAGGCCGATTTGCGTCCCACCTCCAGGCTACTTATCACACAGTCGTTCGTTCGATATTCAACAGTTGGTCCTTCTTTTATCTTTCGGGAAGAGCTCGCAAGCTGGCAGCTTCAAAGCTCGAGTTTGCGATCCGTATAACTTTATTAGGAGGCGCACGGCGACGAGTTGACGAGAGAAAATTCAATAGGCAGCGGAAAAGAGACGTTTTCACGAGAGCTGATGGGCGAGCTTTGAATATAAACAGATTTTTGCCGGAGTCGTTGCTTTTAAGCTTGCGAGAAATGAATCGAGGTGGTTTTCAATGAGTTAGAAAATGGCCTTTTACAAATATATAATAATCTCTGCGACTGCGGTATTAAAATTTTCGTTATTACTACTCTTTTTCCTGAGTTATTTTTCCGAGTTTGCCAACGTTTTTAAGTTTGCGGTATTTAAAAAATGTTTTTTAAATTCATTTTACGTTTGCAAAATATCGAGGATAAATAGAAGAGAAAAACTACGACCTTTGAATTATGCAATTTAGTACTTCGTATCTCGTACGCAACTCACTCATAACATAAATTTATTGCAGAAAGTACGCAATAATGTTGATCTTCGTGCAACCATAAAAAGACGGATCGCCAGGCTTCATAAAAATGTACGATACGAAAAATTAAAATTTATAGCAGCAGTCTTTTTCTTTTATTACCACAAGCAAAAAAATCCTTAAGCTAATTACTTTTATCACTTAAATATATTTCATCATTATTACAAAAAAATCATCATCAATATTAATCAAATGTAATAATTAAAACGCATCATTCGCGGTCATCCTCCAAAGCCGTCCTCCCGACCGGCGTCATTCCCGCGAGCGATAAAGAAAAATCTCGGCAGCGAGAGAGAGAGAGGCCAGAAATTCCAGGGTCGGAAAAAAGAAAGGAGCGCGAATTCTCACCGCGAAAAGCCGTGAGATAACACTCGCGATAAATCACCGAAACGCGCATCGCCGCCGCGGCGAAACGAAAAAGCGTTGCGCAAACAAAAACCGAGCGAGCGCGGGAGAGAGGAAGCGGCAAAGGCAGCAGCGACGGAAGGAATTCGCCGTAGGCGCAACACACATATTTACGTTGTGAACCGTACGGACTGCGGGCGATAAATAGCGCCGACAAAGTTTAGGAGGGTCGCGCTCTCTCTCTCTCTCTCTCTCTCTCTCTCTCTCGCCGTGAGTGAGATGGAGTGAAAAGGACTCGTGGGGGACCGGAACGATTACGCGCGCTGCCCGCTCCGTAACCTCTCCCGAGTACTGTGTGCGCGGCGACCCCTCGGCGCTTCGTTTGTTTCAGCGGAGGTAAGGGGGACTGTTGCGTCCGATTCGCGGGAGCGGACGTTTTTCGCGTCATTCTTTTATGGTCTTGTCTGATTAATGGCTCGAGATGGCTGCGGATTTTAAGTGATTCCGAGAGAGAGAGACAGAAATTTCGGCTTCGAGGGAGTGATGGAATTAGTGGCTCTTATTGAATACGTGAGGGAGATGAGTGAGATAGTGATTACGTCGTGGGCTCGTAAGATTAGTAGTTGGAGGTTTCGTGAAAAGTGTTTTACTACTTGAACTGCATTTTGAACAAAACTTTATTTTTTACTAATTAAATCGAATATCTCTCGTTTTAAAATAATCTACAAAATGTTTTAGTTTCCAGAAACTTCTATTTTCATTTTATTCCACGTTGACAGGAGCAAATCAGAATATTGTGTATTAAGAGCGTTTGCCCGACGCAAAACTGATATTTCTACTTCATTGAAGCCGAGCCCTAATTAGAATCCCTTAAAATTGAAATGCACTCAATGCACCGAACGATTTGCAAGGTACTCAGACCCCATCAGCCACCTACTCTGGATTCAAAGCGAGCACATCTAATAAACAAAAAGCAAGGCCCGGCTCACGCACAGCCGATCCCTCCCGCCTCGTCGAGTAGCGCGTCGGGCTTCACAAGTGTCATACATCACGAAAATCGGATTTAATCTCATTCGAGCCGAGCCCTCCCACCTCCGCGCCTAATCTCGTTGAATCCGCGTACCCTCTTCGCGCGCCGACGGCCGATCGGCCCAATATCACAGCCTCTCCTCGACGAGTCGAGTGCAAAATCCGCCCTCTCTCCTCCCCGCTACCTCTTGTGACCCGCGTGCCTGTCTCCCTACCCCTCTTTGCCGCTCTGTACCTTGTTGCCGGATATTTCTTGTTTACTCTCTTGTGCATTTGCACTCTTTTTGTTCTGCCGGAGTTCGTTGGGAGATGAGGCAGACTGGTTTAGCGTAATCGAACGTGAGAAATAAGGATTTTTGGTTGGATTTTTAATGTTTCTTTTGGGGGAAATGTAGTGAGTGAATGTTTGCAGTTACATTGTTCAGTTTTAGTTTTTAAAAGCATGTTTTGCCAATAAGTTTACAAGATATAATAGGAAGTTGGTCATCGAGTTTTTGAAAAAAAAATTTAATATTATTTTACATTCGACACTACATTTATAGACTTTTTCCCGTAGTACATCGCACCTTGCCACCTCTTCCACCGCAAACCCCAAACGAAATCTACCTGCGTAGCTCCAATTCCCACTGTTGCAGCCTTGCCCTCCTCTTTCGTCTTGGGGCGCATGCACTCTTGAGCCGCATTGCCGGGATTCTCGGCCGCGACGCGTCTCTCTCTCTCTCTCTCTCTCTCTCTTGCGGCACGCAGCCGCAAGCTGGTGCAGCCGTCGCCATCCCTGCAGCCGCGCGCTGCCGAATGCCTCTCTCGTCAGGTTACCCGATGGCGAGACGATCGCGTATTCTCCTCTATAGGCTTCAGCTTTATCCCCCTCCTTTCGCGGATCCTCCTGCGGCTTTAGTGCCATGTGCGCATTCGCCGCGTCATCCCCCCTCGTTCGGGGGAATTTTCAGCGTGCCATCGTTCTGCAGGCGACGAGGCTGCAGACTGCGGAGAAGCCTTCATTATGAGCTTGATGACTTGCGCTCGAATTAGAGCTGATAAGGCATTTTTCGCGCTTTCGGATTTCTTAGTTTTAAGGATTTTTTGCGGCCGGGTGGGCGTTGATTAAAATTATTGAACATGATTTTTTGAAGCATCTGCATTGTTTTGAAAATTAAAAAGTATAAGCACGTTATACAAATATGAACAGTAAATAGATAATATTAATGAAATTAATGTCTGCAGAGTGTAAAAAACATTTTTATTAATTACTTATTGTCTCATTGCATAACTCAAAAAAATTTTTTGAAAAATATCTATTAGCTAACTGAAAATTCATTACAAATTTTTTCATTCCATGGTGCCTTGCAGCAAAACGTTGAATGAAAACCCACTTCTAACAATCATTTTGATACAAATCATGTAGCTTCGAAAATGAAATCCAATCATCCGGAAATTTTTTCCAGCCACATTAGACAAACAAGCTGAAAAACGCGCAAAAAAAAAGAATCTCGAACAAGTTATCTTCATTAGCAAACGATTTAATTATTGGCCGGTCTAGCGAACGTTTTCATCCGCTCAGCCGGCCATTCCAGCTCACTCGGGCAGTTCGTTTTTTTTTCAAGCGGGCTTCCTTTTTTCGAGCCGAGGCACGTAACAATTACAGCGGGACAAATAAATTTCCGCGAAACGTTAACCCCCCCAACGCGCCCAAGAGCCAAAGCAGAGGGCAGAGGCACAACATAGACAAGAGGCACATTCTCGCCCCGAGGCATCACCGGAGGGTAGTGGGGGGGGGGGCAGCAGTGAGCTTCCGCGTGAATTCCCGGGCGCGGCGGCATTCCGGCTCTCTCTCTCTCTCTCTCTCTCTCTCGCAAAAATCGGAACAAAACAAATGCAACTAATTTAACTGCTTTCGAACAATTAATCCGAGGCATTTAATTTGATGGTTCTGCGCATACCGGCCGCGGCTCGACTCGAATTTTAGTTCCGGAAAAAAGGTTCGCGAAGCGCGGTAGCTTTCGAAAGCGTTCGAAGAATTTTTGTGATTTCGCAGAAGCCGAGAATCCGGAGTTGACTGGCTGCAGAAAAATGAAGCTTTTATTGTAAAATGGGAGCATTTTCACTCGAACTTTTTCAACGGTTATACGAACATTCCGTTGCGCAATCAATACCTTTATTTTGTTAAAGCTAAAGGTCAGTTTTCCTTTGTTCATAATTGTTTGATAATAAGGTTGTGCTAAATGCATTAATAACGCTGTTTAGAAATGTTGCCATGACTACGCGTTGCGTTAAATTGCGTAGAATCCGATACCTGAATAGAATCTCCGAATAATCGCAGTAATGATGTGTAAATAAAGATGGATATGCGGGCAAATTAAATGAGTGGTTTCAGGGATGAGTTTCACAGAATGCTGTAATTAATGAAGCAAATAACTGTTGTCGTTAAAATCATGCTACGAAATTACGGCTTAGTTTTTTTATTTTGAAAATTTTAATATTTTATTTTTACTTTGACTTTTATTACATTGAAAATACAACATTTAATTAAATCTCTGGCACGAATGAAACAAGCACATCGAATTTATTTAATGCAACGTCAGAGACTTGCAATAAAACTATATAGATACAAATTTATTTTATTGACGTTAATAGAATTTGTATGCTGTAAATAAAAAGCACTTTAAGTACTATAAAAATAAATTAATAAAAAAAGCTGTTAATTTTTTAAAAAATCTCTGAATATAAATATGCCAATCACTCTTCTCAATAGTATACACAAAAATTTTTTTGAACATCCCATCGCGCAGAAACATCAATCATAAATCCGGCCACTCGAATCCATTACAAGCAAACACTTCCACCGCGCGTCAATTCCCCCAAAAACCTCTTTCCTATAAAACTGCCGAAGCCAAAAAAGAGAGCTTGTCGCCTCGGCGTCAGCATCCGTTAAGCGTCTTCCAAAGCCGTTATATCGTCCTCTGCATTCGCGTCACGCGCAATCCCCGGGGGGACAATTCGAGCCGCTAATTTTTCAAGCGAAGTCGGCGTAATGGCCCGGGCTAATTACTGATTTTTATCATCGCGAAACGGTCCGCGGGGCGCGATTACCGAAGCCCCGCGGCGAGGAATCCACTCTCGCACAGAGGCGCGAGTAGCCTTCGGAGCGATTAGCGCTCTGGGACGTCGATTTGCCCGCTTTGACTCGACCCGAATGAGGTTACATGATGTTGATTTCTGGAGAGTGTGTGTTTCGAGTCAGGGATTCGGGCTTGAGGTTCGGGGTGTTTGGACGGCGGTGGGAAGATTGGCTTTTAATATTGAATGAATCGAAGGGATAAACAGCGGATATACGTTTCGTGTGTTATTTTCGCAAAACTGTTGCATTTGTTAGAAAAGTTCGTGTAATGAAGATAACGCGTTTTAAATTAAAAATTAAGGTACTCGTGCTCTCATATGTATAATTTTTATATATTACTTTTACATATTACTGCACGAATCGCGCATACAAAATTTTTACACATTCCTTTCTTTTATGCTCATAAGCAAAGCGCATTTAATAGTATTGACTCAGAGCCAACAGGAAAACAAGCCAATCAAAAAAATTGCTCGTATCACTCATCGCTAATTTGCGGCAAAATCCACAAGCAGGAATCCAGCTCCGCAAAACCCAGAAGCCAAAAATAGATGTGTTTTCTCTGACAACAACGACGCGTTACATATTTTTTTTACTTATTCAAAGAAGGCTATCTGTGCCGGGTCGAAACTGCCGTGCCTGCACACGTTACGGCTCGTGTTTGTACACGACAGGGATCATGCATCCACAAGGCTGTCTCTAATTTATATGGGTTTGCTATTAATTACTCACCCCAACGCGAGCGACGACTGACTGGCGCGATGTACAGAGAGAGAGAGAGAGAGAGAGAGAGAGAGAGAGAGAGAGAGAGAGAGAGAGAGAGAGAGAGAGAGAGAGAGA
>JAWWEM010000027.1:1721966-1783434 GCA_035582935.1 Ormyrus thymus
ATTTTAATTACATTCTTATTTAACATATAAATTTTAATTTAAATTCTTATTAAAAATCTTTCACCAATGGAATTGGGGAAATATTGGCGAACAGGCCAAAAATAATGGTGAAATTTGCCTCAGGGAAAATATATTAAAGTAACTACAAATTTTTCCTTATAAAGTGTATAAATCACTTAAGTATTACTAAATTTCTTTAGTTTTAATTAATTCTGCTTAAATTGAAGATATTCTATGCTTACTTTATAAAAAATACGAGCAATATAATACGAGTTATCATCGCTAAAATTAAATTAAACGACTTATTTTAGAATTTCATCGACCAACAAAGCCTTCACCTGACATTTGAAACGATACGATAAAGACGCGATTGAATGTCCTGTCTTTGTCACGCCAATCTCCGTTTCGTTCCTTTGATACGTCCGAATTACATTTTCACAAGCGATTACACGCAAAACCGACAAAAGACAAGCCAAGAAAACGACGTCTCTCATTTCTCATTCAGTGAAAAACGCGATTCTCCATCTCCCTTCAAGATATTGTGCTCACTCGCAGCTGCACTTTCCTCCCTCAGCCGCGACTCTAATTGCGTTTTAAAGGATTATATAATGGAATTGTTTCGTAAAGTCGATTATGAGATTGCCGAGCGAGGATTTTACGCGACGACGCTTCGGGCGAAGAAAAGTTTTGCCCCCTTTCCTTCTGCCGCTTCATTTTTGGGGGCGGCGAATCAAAAGACGTTAAAAAGCGATTCCTCTTCTCGTTCCGGAATGGTGGTTTAATCGGACTTGGAAGAGTTTGTCTGGACGCTTTTCCGCTTCTTATTCGACGGACGAATTATCCTTGGATTGGCATTATATTGTATTCGTAATTTGCACTAAAACTTTTTCGACTTGATGGAACGTCATGTTTCCGGTTGAACGAATCTCGTTGGAGATGAAAGATTTCTTATTGAAATTGAACGCGATTTCAAAGAAAGGAAACGTTGCAAAATGGACAACGAACTTTGGTACAAGATATTTACGCAAACTCATATTTATTAACTAAAACAAATTTCTTTGAAAAATTTGCGTGTTCAAATATAGATTAAAGTTGCAATTGCCTTTTTTTAAAAGAATAAATAATATTCCTAAGTATAATAGCAAACGGACGTTTTGCTCGAAAAAAATAGTCCAGATGACTGGACTGTTCAGGTACTTGAAAAACTGCATACACGCGCTTAATAACCCAAGTGAAACGTAGTTGGTTGAGTGGCAAAGGGGTGTACGTATGAGTGATCGCCCCGATTGTACGGCATTTACGTTAATTAAATTTCTCTCGATGCGTACACGCTGACCTATTCCCCTCCTCTTTCATTCGACTGAACAGATAAGAGCTGGCTTCAGTTCTGATATAAACCTAACTTCCAAGAATGCATAAGTACATGAAATCAATCGTCTCTAATGCTTATATTTTTTTATTGCAGTATAGATAAAAACAACAGTTTTATTAACTAAATCATTCAAATACTATAAAAATATTTCTATAAAATGCATAATTCAAAATTTTTTCAAAATAATTTTCTTGCCTTCCTATGGGCACGTCATTCAATCATTAATACATTTACTTTGGAGACACTTTGACAAATTTATTCTTTAGTAAAATTTGATCAAGGAAAAGTGTTAAATCAGTATTTGCTGATGAAATTACCGAATTGACCGAATTTAATAAGAACTTTTAAAAAATATTAATCAGGTTAATTAGTGAAAAAGATACATATCTTTAATTAAATTATTTTGATCAACATTCATACATTTCTTCACATCCAAATGTAAGATTTTTCGACTTATCAATTATAACAGCTAAAAATCCGCTATCTGTTAATCCTAAGCAAATAGTGCACTTTAAAGTTTCAAAATTTTTAAAGCCATAAAGTTCAAAAACTTGATCTGGCATGTCAGATAAATTCTTAATTGATTCGTTATTAAATATTTGAAGACGCGATAGATGTTTTTCTGAGCCAAAAAATCTAAATATATATATATATATAGCAAATAATTCAGAAATTTGAAAATAAAAAATTTGTTTAACTGTTTCAGACCACTGCTCTTGGCTCGTTTTGGAGTATTCGACTTTTCTGCCATCACTTCATAGCCACTCGTCCGGAGCCGACTAGATTAAGGTCCTTAACGTTTTACGCATCGCTACGGAGAAACGAATTTGTGAGTAATATCCGCTCGATGGCAGTGCGGAAAAAAGATTGCATTTTAGAACGAGGTCCTCAGGCTTTCGCCGGACGTTTCATTTGATCTAGCTGCTATATATATTACTTTCTTACCCCAGAAAATGATTGGATTTTAAAATTGCGGGAATTATTTTCTTTTAAAGAAAACGTAATAAGTGAGCATTTTTAATGGTCCGCAAGTCATTTTGGCTAATTTTATTGAATTTTTTTTTTAAAAAATAAAAAAAATAAACAAAATAAAATAAGTAAATGAAATGCGTACGATGTTCAAAGAAGCTGCTTGTTCTTTGTTCCATTATATTAATTAGAAAAACGGGGACATTTTGTATAAGTACGTTAACTAATTGAAAAAATGAATCCACGGCTCTAAAAATTATGATCCAATTTAAAAGAACAAAGGAGTTAAATGTACTCGTCAATCAGGGTCTATCGTCGAAATTGAACTAGCGGCGGTGCGCCCCAAACGCGGGAAATCGCGTTATTCCTAATATTTAATAACTCATCCGTAGTCGGGCCTAACTAAGCGCGACGCGATTCGCGGCAGCGTGCATATAGGTTCGCCCCTCTTTCAGCGTTAAATCAATAGGCCTACCCCCGCCCCCGCCAACTGATCGCGAGCGCAACCTTTGTACATTTGATCTGGACAAATTTCGTTTGGGTCGGGAGTAGCGGCCGCCGGGTAATCGAATTGCGAGCCGCAAATCGCTCATAATGGCCGATTCGTCTGACAGGTAATGAAACGAAAGGTTAAAAACTAACAGAGCAGAGAGAAGAGTCAAGGGCCGGCCTCTGCGCCTTCATGGAGGTTTAACCAGTAATTTAATTAATTCGACTGTTGCTGTAGAGTGGCCGATGCCACTCTTTACATCGAGAGCATTTTTGTTTTTACCAAAGTGCTGTTCGAGCTCGTTTCAGTTTTTTGGATACTCAAGTGTTAAGTAGTAGTTTAGTCAGATACCTGCGTTAATGAAACTAATTTTGAACAATAACCATAAACGAACATAATTAAAGTGAACGAAAATCTTTATAAATTATACATTTCGTTAAGGAAGTCAATTTTACCCTAAGGATAAGATTTCTCGTTGATTATCACAATTATTCTTGATTGTCCTTGCATTAATTACATAAATGTTGTTCAATGTAACTTATCTCTCTCCTCTTTAAACAAAATAATATGTAGCAAATGATTCAATTTCGTAGCTAAACCGCAACGTGAAAAAGAAGCCAACAAAGGCAATCGGACAAGCTCCGAGCCTGTCAAACGTAATTACAATTCTCCTCGAAAGCGAAGACAAGCGAAGAAAAGGCCAGCCAGAGCGATCGCTCATAGGATTCCGCGAGAAATTAATAAACCGCTGCCGGCGCGCTGCTCGTGAAACGGCGCGCGCGACGAGTCGCACGAGAGAGAGAGAGAGAGAGAGAGAGAGAGAAAACGGCATAAAAGCCAGCCGAAGAAAGGGCCAAAAGCAAGCGAGCACAAAAGGCTCGGAATAAAAGCGCCCCCGACACTTGCGATGTATCTCCCCCTCTCGGTTCGAACGGCACACTCTGCAATCGGAACGGCCCGAGAGAGAGAGAGAGCGAGCGAGAGAGAGAGAGAGAGCGTCAACCCGTAATTACTAATTAGTTCGCGTGTTGCAGAGAGAGTGAGAGAGAGAGAGAGAGAGAGGATTACGCGCGAGGGGGACTGGATATCAGCACACACAGCGGCGTACACCCCTTTATTAAATACCTTCGAAATTAAAATTATAATTGCATTCATTACCCCTGACGCTTGCGCCCAAGCGGGTATGCCGCTGACGGATATATTCGTCTCCCTGCGTGCCGCCGCCACTGCGTGTGTCGGTTTTTCCTACGGCCGCTAATTCGCGCGCAAGTGGCTCCGCTCTCCGTCTCTCTCTCTCTCGAAATTCTCACGGGAATCTTCGCGCATTGTGCGTCTTCGAGAGGGGGTAGTGCCGAAAAATGAACGCCGAGCGATTCCAGGAGGAAGTTATAGCATTTCATTAAATTAGCATGAATGGTTTAAAATGCACAAAGGGAATTCGTATAATTTCAATGATTCAATGACCATTACTTTGAGCTGGTAACCGAACATGATGTACATGTCAAACGCACGCGCTGCTTTAAATTAATTTCGAATAGATCCTAATCAAAAAAATTGATTAGCTTGATTCAAAGGCATCTCTGCATTATAGAAACCTCCAAAAATTTGCATTAACAAATATTAAAACATTCATTATTAAGATAATATTTTACCTTTATACCATATTGATTTAACTCTAGCATTCTTGCCCTCCAACGTCTTTGAAAACCGTCGCAATTTTCGAAAGAGCACCACCGGCCCAGCTAAACATCGCGCAGCCGTCAAATGAAAGCGACAACAATGCGGCAAAAACTGGTCCCGCGCAGACGGGACATTCCGTCCTAACGAGCATCAACGTTATAAGAGCGGCTCCGAATCATATTAGCCGGCGATTATACGCTCGCGGATTCTAATTAGGGGGAGAGAGAGAGAGAGGGGGGGAGAGAAGTGGCGCGCGCGTGTGCGTCAGCTGAGTAAGGCATACAGGCGCGCGATTGTGCGCTGGCCCCTGTCAGCCCGCTGTGCCACTGACGGCTCGCTAATTGCTCGCCTGCCCACTCACCCCCCCCCCTCTTAGCCTCCTCTCCGCCTTCAAATCCAAAATCCGTCCGCTGCGACTTTCGGCTTTGAGCGCCGCTGCTGGTCGACCGATTGGGAGCCCGATTTGATTGAGAGAAGGCATTTTCGTTTTGGCGAGGAGAGGGGCTGAGGGCGTTGCTGAGCGATTGTTGGTTCATTAGGCGAGGGTCTTTTTTTCTGACAAATCAGGCAAATTGATATAACGCCTGTTTGCATCTCTTTTCTTAATAGAAAAATTTATTAAAATAGATGCAAACGCTGTAGCTTGCGTTAAGCTTCCAATAGCTCGCCATTAAGCTCTTCTTGGAAAAAGTGAAGCATTGAACTCAGTCATCAAGCACCGATAAAAAAAAAGAGGCAAGGTACAAATCTACTCGCGCGAAGAGCAGAAGAGCAAGGCATCGACCGAAGTAAAATCCAATAATCGCAGAAAAGTGGGCACGTTTAACCAGAGCTCCGCGGGCAGAAGTACAGGGGGAGGGGGTTAAAAAGCGCGCGATTCCAAAGCAGTCCCTCACGGCAAAAAAGCCGCGGTAAGAAAAAAGGGAAAAGCGCCGGACGCACTTGGCGCTCGGGAGAATCATCGATCTCCACTCGGGAAAGAGCCCCCGGACAATGGCGATATACGTATGCGTGAAGGGTTGCCGCGGCGGGGGGAGGAAGGCGCACAGTCGCGAATTAATTGAGCATATAATCGATGCCTCGCTGTCGATATATGCACCCCCCCTCCACCCCCTGCTCGCGCACACGCGGTAACGATCACTCGACGCTGGCTCAACTCTCCTCTCCCACTCGGCTCCCTCCTGACCAGTGCCGCGATCGTTAACCAACACACGCGCGCGCACGAACAAGGCACCGCCAATTTCCATGCGAGCTGCCCCGCGTGACGTATCGTCGATTGCAGCCTGCCGCGCGGCGGCAAGCGGCCGCGATTAACGAATCCGCGATATCGAGGCTCATCGGAAAGCCGTTTTTCAGCCTGCGGAAGGGCGAGGCTCCCGGCCGCTTCGCGTTCCTTGGATAAATGTTTAATCTGAAAAGCATTAGTCGCCGACGGTACTGAAAAAGTTACAAGAAAGTTAGGAGGTATGACTTGAAAAAAAAATTTTTATCCGATGACGTAAGAAACGTCGTTAAAATTATTCCGAAGCTCTTATAAAAATTATTAAACGTTATTAAACTGTTAATTTTTAATTTTGAAGTTAACGTTGTTATTGAATTTAATAAGCATTCAATTTCTTTTAAAAACTTTACTGAAGTAATGTACATCGAGACTTCTTATAACAATTCATTCTAATAAAAAAAAAATTATTATTTAAGAAAATCTTAGCTTAATCAAACAAGTCATGAAATTAAATTTGCCTCTTTAAAAAACCCTTCGATGAATATTTATTCACAAAATACTTCATAAAGAACGTCCGTTACGCACTCGATCTTTTTAATTATATATCGTGTTTTCTGCACGTACTAAAAAAGAAACCAATTAACATTCCACTTGTAAAAATAAATAATACGTGAAAAAACAAATAACCCTTACAAGCCAACCGAATTATCGCGAAAAAATTCCCTCTGCATTTCGAGCGTCGAGTTCCCCGAAACAAACGATCCCATTCACAGCTCGAAACTCGTAAAACGCGACCAATAATCGGGCGCTCGAAAAACTTCATTTTCGGCGCATTTGAAAATTCTCGCCCGCGCTTTGGGGCGCAATCGCCGACGCGCCGGCAGATCGAGCCGATAAACGGCCGCGGCGGCAAACGTATTGGTTCGATCGGGGGGGGGGAGGATGGAAATCCCGATACCGGATAACAAACGCGGTCAATGCGCGCGCGACCCATGATCGGCCGCAAATTTATATCTGATTCCCTCTTCTGCCACCAATCAACTTCTGCACCGAGGGCGACTTTCTCTCTCTCTCTCGCTCGCTTGTGGATATTCGCCGAGTGTCTTTCTTAATGAGCAATTGCGTTTCATATCGATATCTAGTCGAGCAGGCCAGGTGATTACTGCGATAGGGGATTAATTGTACGTTCTATAGCGCCGGCAATAATTCTCTCGCGAATATTGTGATGCGCGGTGTGTATAAACGTTCTTTTCTCGGAGGGCTCGAATGCGAATTACGGACGCACTTGTGCAACAACGAATTTGTATTTAGCTGGGTCATTGTCGATATTCCAATTGTTAATTTTTGCGCGCTTCGTTTTTAAATTTATTTTTAAGAATGTGGGAAATTAACGAAGCGATGAATAACGATTCAGATGCTTTGTTTATTGTAAATGTAAATAAATGTTGTTGTATAACTTTTGTGAAAGAAAATATGCTAAAGTTAACACGAAGCTGCCATTTATTCTCTTTCCACGAATTGTGTGAAATTTATTTTTAATTAATACACCCGATTAAAAGTAAAAAATTGCCGTAAAAAGTTTATTATAAAACTGTAAAACTCTTAAAACATTTTTCCTTGATTATTCGGACATGGGAAACGACTGATTACACTCTCAATCATTTAATCACCATAAACAACCGAGCCTGCCCCCGAGAAACTTTCAATCGCGAGCGAATTCCCGAAAAATCCCCGAGAATCCAGCATGAATCTTCCCCGCGAGCCGCACCGGCGCGGCATCTCCGTCGCTTTCCCACCCGGAAATCATCCTGCCGCTAATTCTCTTTCGCCGGCTCGAAAGTCCGGGGCCGCGCGGTGCGCGCGGGCGCGCAAAATTGATCCGGCAGCTCGCGCCCTCTGATTTATTACCGCGGGGGATTAATAAAGCGGGCCGGTATATCGCGCCGCCTGTATAACAAGCGGCGGCGGCAGCGGCGCAATCGTCCGGCCTATACTTTACAATCTCGCGGGTGCGCGTCGTTTTGCCCCGAATCGAATCAGCGCGCGAAACATTTTGATTTACATCGAGAGCCTCTCTCTCCCCTCTCGCGCCTTCGCTGCTTTTGGGTTAGTTGCGCGGGCTGCGATAAGAATGGACCGGCCGGCTGGCCCGTGATTAATTGAGCCCGGGCTGAGCCGATTTTGGAGACGGCGATGGATGGCGGAACATTTTTCGGAATGTTTCGGCTAGGTGCTGATTGTTGGCTATTTGTTTAAAATCTTTGAAGCTTCTTGCTTTTATTTGAGCCGCCGTTTTCGATGATTAACCCGTCCCACAGATTAAGTTAAGTAACGTATGAAATATTTGAGGCAAACTGAAAGCTTCTTAGTGGCTACAGCACGGTGGATAATACACTGTTGGTAAATTATAACAAGCTTACTAGATCGTCGAATGACCTCGTTTTCGTGAAAATCGGTAAATCGTTAACTTCACTCTTAATTGATTTCTTCCTAAGAATTAAATTTTGATCCATTTGGTAAAAGTAACGTACTATATATTTATTTTAAAAAAATAATTTTTGCATTAACTCACGAAAAATGCATACGTTTTTATTACTTTAATAAAATTTAAGTCATAATTTTTGTTATATATCAATGTACCATACAATAAAATATGTTAATCAAAATAATGCAAATATTAAAATAAATTATGGCAAACTTTTATTGTGTGTTCGCAACAGTACATCGAATATTTAATGAAATTCCACGTCGCTTCGACCGCATAAATCATTCCCAAAAAAGAAAACCAATTGGAAATAACACGTTAATCCAAACTATCCAGGGTCTCCCTCCCCTAAGCACAGAATTAAACTCTCGGCAAGGCACTCGGCTCTGATAATTTCAGCGCGGCGCGGACGAAAAAATGTAAAAATCGCAAAGGTCCGAAGTAAACTGACATGACAGCGAGACTTGGTCCGGAAAAAAAAGCCGCGGGAGAGGAAGCCGGGAAACGAAAACGAAGAGCCGGACGCCGCAAGAAAAAGAGAAAAGCCCGGCGCGGATCCGACCCCCCCCCTGGGGTTCGCTCTCTCGCGTTTCTTTCTCCCTTTCTCGGCTCTTTTACCTTTTGCTTTCTTCCGTTGAATTAAAAATGCCCGGCGCGAGTTCGGCAGTGAGATAAGGCCAAACTGCGAGATCGACGCGGAGAAATTTTAGCCGCTGGAAAATAGATTTTTTCCGCGGCGGCCGCCGCCGCCGCCGGCTTCTTATCGCGCGGGGCTCTCTCTCTCTCTCCCGCTTTCTCCCCTTTTTGCGCGTCCGGCGTGTAATGCGGAGCGAACGATTAATCAAGCGATGAGCGTGGATTTGAAATTCTGCCCCGTACGAGTTCGGCTGGTTTTATTAGTTTTGTTTTCCGGCAAGGCCGCTGGTGGTAACGGATTTGCACTTTTATCTCGTATTGTTGAAACTGATATTTTTTAATTAAGGAAGTTTCTTGCAGCCCGGGAAAAAGTACACATTTTACGCAGATCATTCAGACTGATGTACATCAAAATGTCTTGGTCTTATTTTGACGTCTGCCGATTCGACGTTCCATCAAGCGTTTTCGTTTACTTGTGCGTTTTTTATTATTTGATAGAAAGATTTTTGTGCACAGCTATATGTTATTTAAAAAGCCTACGCCTCGTTTATCCTTCATTTGTAATGAAGAACTTTCCTAAATAATCCAAGAATCAAGGAGAAAAATAATAATTTCGCTTTTCTTTCAAACTAAAGCTAATCAGCATGAAAGCGAAACATGGTTTGCGCGATAAGTAGTAAAAGTGTGCGTTTAGTCAGACCCGCGGGCCAGGACGAATTGCCAGATGCGAATTATGCCGTTTGCATAAATCCCCAAAAGCCGAGACAATTTGGACTCGTAAACATAATTAATAGGGCCGCATTAATTCTCAGATTTTTCCACGGTTGCAAACACATGTTGCCACGACATCGCAAACTGTCTCGCGCAATAGTGAGCTGAATAATTACGAAAGTTTCTGCTTCCCAAAACTCATCCCGTGTCGTTCCCGTGCCTTTTCGGAATCCCTTTGGTTCTACGGTGCTGCTTAAATATTTTTCTTTCATCGGACTCAATGCTGTTGCAATGCGCTGAGTTTAACAAAGTGTATACTCTGTCGAAAATCAGCAATCCAATCTTTTGAATATTAGATTGTAATTTATTTACTTATTTAAAAATTTATACAAAACACGATCATTCATTCCTCTCTTAAAGAAAAATTTAAGACTTTAAAAGATTTTCTACTTTATACGTTTAAAATAAAAAGACTGAAAGAAGCGTTTAACGGCAAGCCAAGGACCGACTATTTAATACGCCCATCAGCAATGAAATCAACCAAAGAGCGAAAAAGGGCAAAGCAAATACCCCGCTCCAAACTCCTCGTTCGAATCACCCGAAGAAAGAGCTCGCAGCAGCCGTAGCAGCAGCAGCAGCAGCAACAATGCGGTGGAAATACACCCTTCGGTGCAAAGTTACAAGACCTCTCCCTCCCTCAAGCTATCGGCGTGCTAAACGAAGCGTCGCTGCCCTCCTCCCGCTCGTATCCCGAGGCTGCACCGGCAGCGGCGGAGCTCTCTCTCCCTCTCTCTCGCCCAGGACTGCCATACTAAGCCGGCTTGACTAATTGGCGGCGTTATAATCATGGGGACACGGTTAGGTTGGTATTACCGCGAGTTATAGCCCTCGTGCGCTCAAGCAACCCTTTTGCCCTCCTCTCCAACTATACGCCGTCACACATTCGTGCACAAGCCAGTTCTCTCTCTCTCTCTCTCTCTCTCTCTTCGGGTGGGGAGCCGCGTTTAATGACCGCGTCGTTTACGCAAATTTTCCCATTATGCGACGGAGCGGTTTCGGCCAGCGTCATTTTCCACCGGCTAAATCCTCCCCGTCGTGCTGCCTCGGAGAGAGAGAGAGAGAGAGAGGCGCCACCGGAGATTGCGCGAAAAATGCGATATTCGCAGGAGACGGGGACGGCGATGGCGAATATCGTCGCAAGGAGGGATGTTGCGGGCTATTTCTGGGCTGAAGGATGAGGCCGGGCCGGGGCAGGGGGGGAGGGGAGGGAGAGAGAGCTAAACGGCTCATTGATCGCGACGGAGTGGTAGTGGCTGACGCGCCACTGCCGCTAACAGGTTGAAATGCCGAGGCTGCCGTTGTCGCTGCTGCCGAGGCGGAGCAACTGGTGTGATTTGATGCTGCGATGATTTTTCAGAATTGATTTAATGCCGCGGAATACCGACTCGATAAATGCGGATTCGACTGTCGTTTTGGTAATAATTGAACAATTTCGCTATTCGCGGTTTCGCTACTTCGATACATTCGCGGAAAATAATTTAGGAAAGGCTGCGACAATCGATTTTTAGAAAGATTGCACGAGCGGCGGGCAGGCCGTATCTCTGACTCTCCGGCCTCTTCTCCCGCATAAGACAGACGAATGCGTTCTGGTCAGTTGGGGAAGCTTACGGCCTCGGCGCAAGAGAGATTTACAAGTTTAGTTACTGCTGATCACACCCGAGGGAACGACCTGATGGGATGTATATATTCTCCGTCTCTCTCCCGCCCGCAGGATTCCGTCTCTGTCTCTCGGCGCGTGGATCGCATCGATATGAAGCGTTTAACTCTTTCGGGACGAGGAGTGGAAGCTCCGGTGGCTCCGACGCTGCTTTAAACTAGCTTCCGAGGAGGGTATTTCACGAGTGAATTTTTACAAGTCTCTCGGAACTTTATTCTTCTTTTGTGCATTGCCGCCTATCGCGATTCGCGTGGAATACTAGTTCTGTAACGTACACCTGAAACGAACGGAATTATACAAATTGCGCTATAAAACCGTACTAACTGCCGTTTCCTTCAATTAGACTAAGCCCCGCAAGAAAATAAAACGTCTCTTTAGCTTTGCACAAATGTAAATTATCTTTGCATCGCTCAATCCGTTGTTAATACAAACAGGCCGCTTATGGCTTTAATCGCCCGAGCATTACGAGCCGAAATATCTCTTAATTCAGCTCCCCGCGCAAGAAAAAAAAAGGGAAACCAAAGTAGTTATCCCTGACGAATGGTCATCTCTCTCTCCTCCGCATTATAAGCCCATAAACCACCCACACGCGTATCCCAGACTTTTTGTAGCGAAATAGCGAAAGGGGAAGGGAAGAGGCTCGTCCGGAAAAAGCAAGAGCCACAAGTCTATTTCCGGCGGATCGAGAATGACTCCGAAAAATAAGACCGCCGCCTTAAATGGAGGCGACAAATCTCCGACCGCCTCCTAACCGTTATGGATGGGTGCGAGCGTCATTTTTTGCCCGGCACGAATGACCGCCGCGGATAAACTCGGGATATATATCGCCGGGGCTGCGGGCATTTGTTTGAATTATTTGGCGAGCCGCGCGATTTTTTATTATCAGGATCTCCCTCTCTTTCTCCCTCTGCGCTTTTTCGGGGCGAAGCCCGCATGTCCGAGTCCGCGCGTCCGCTGTAATCTGAGCTCGGCAAGCAGCGTTTGACTTTTAATTGAAAAAAGTGCACTGGCCCAGAGAGAAGGGACAGGCGCTTTGAAACGCTGATACTGGATTTTCGAGTGGCTCGCGCGTGCAACTCCGGGCGCAGCTCGAGTTGCAGCTCTCTTCAAGCGGGATGGTTCGCGTTGCTTTGCGCGCTTTCTTTTTTTTTTTTTATAAAAACAAACAAAGATATTCGCGCGTTTGAACATTTTTCGGATGCTTTAAAAGCGAACGTTTACTCTCATCATTGCTATGTAAATTGAAGCTTTTATTGACGAGCACTTGAGATTATTGTTTATTTGTTAAAAGTTTCATAGAATGCGGGGAGTTAGTCAAATGCTCGACTCATTGAAATACATTTTTTGTGCAGTTTCTAAAAAAGGATCGGCAAAATGTATTTGACTATCAATCCGATTTTTAATGCAAAAGCCTTTTTTAAATTTACAGGTCTTTTAAAATTCAAAGGTTATTTACACTTTCTTTTTGTTTGAATTTTTATCCGTAAAATAAAAAATTTACGGTATCCACTTAAACGACTAAATTCGATTAAAATTGCTCAAACGAAAGCGTCTATAATACTCCAGCGATACGTCGGTAACAGGAGTAAAAGAATGCACCGGGCGTTCGGACTTTTATTTGAAAAATGCCCAGATCTCGCGCGAGAGGAAAAAAATGCAGTCGCTCCCTCCCCCTCTCTCTCTCTCTCTCTCTCTCTCACTCCCTCCCTCTCTCTCTCTCTCTCTCTCTCTCTCACTTCCGCGCGCGGCAGGGGAACTTTGAAAAGTTGATACCAGATTTTCAAGAGAGGCGCACAAACGCACACGGACGCGCATCGAATTGAATTTCTCGTTGACAGCGGGGAATTCTCACTTTATGCGCGGATATTTTTCGTCCGTCCGCGGAGTTATTGATTGCATTTTCATAGTTGCGCAGATATGAAAGAACTTTGACAAGATATCATTTTAATGCTGCTTTGACGGCACTTACACGTCTGTTTTGCGCACAGTCGCTCCCGAGTGATCGATCAACCGTCAGGCGGAGGGTCAAAATTAGCATCGAAATTTTTTACTTTTACTTTGAAAACTGATTCGCCAATAGTTTTTAGTCAAATCAATTAGTCCCCTAAATTTAGAAGTTTCATCGAAGATTAAATTACTGAGCTCGAATAATCGGCCCGAAAAAAGCACTGTTTAAAAAATTGATGTGTAGCGATTAAAGAGATTAAAATATCCGCTCTTCCATAAATGAAAAATATTCTTTTTTGCCCGCATCATCCAGGCTCGATTAAAAAAAAAGAAAAAAAGAAATAAATAAATTTTCCATGTCCCTCTTCCCACCGCTGCTGGGCTGAACAAGTCGTGGCCACTCGACCAGACACTCCGGATGATTTCCGGTTTGTCCTCTCTCTTCTTCTATTTTTTACCCTCCCCTTTCCAGTCCTTCCGTCCTAATCGCCGCTCTCGCTCCCCGACCGAGTAATATTTAATTTTTAATCCGGCCGTATTCAAATGCACCGGACTCGCACTCCTTTTCCCTTTGGCCGCTCGTTCTAATGGGAATACGATTTATATCCTCGCCGCAGCTTATTTTACATTTATGCTAAATACCCGGGGAGAAAGTCTACAAGCCGAATACGCTTATTACGTAAGTTTTGCAAATCGCCGCGAGCAGACAAATTACCCGGGACAAAAATTCCGAGCAGCGGCGCGGTGTGCTCTCTGAGCCCTTAATTAGAGGCCGTGTACGCTTTGTATGCGAATGGACTATTGCTATTTTTTTGTTTTATGCACAACTTTGCATTGGCGCATGCTTTAATGCACAAGTTATGTTTTAAAAAATACTGAATGGTTGCGGTTTGTTTGATAATTTCGAGTGCTTTGAATGTCCTCAACTGTAAAATTTAGTGCGGCGCAGCGCAACGGAATTATTCATTTAAAGAGGAGCCGCTTAATAACCAGCCGGTATTCAATAATACTCGTTTAGTACTTCCACATTGTCAAGAAGGCCCGCAAATTGCCCCGAAGCTACGGAAACTTCCTTCACTTCACAAAAGACATATTCCGTCTCCTCACGGATCCTCTCTCTCTCTCTCTCTCTCTTACATCGACGGCGCTCGAAGCGTTGCTCGTAAGAAACTCTCCGGCAAAGATCCAACAAAGCCTTTAGCACCTCGCGGAACTCGGAAAATTAAGCTCGACGATAACGAGGCCAAGAAACGCGGGCGGCGGCCGATACGCCGAGTCGTTACAGCCTCGTCGCCGTCGTAGCTCCGGGGACGATAAAAGGCGGCCCTTAACTGCCAGGCATCCGTCATAATGCAGACAACAAAGGCCCGCGAGTGAGAGAGAGAGCCCCCGTAACTCCTCGTTTGCGCGCGCTTTTGTTTCTAATGCCCGCGGCGCGAAACGCGACGCCTATATCCCTCCGTGCCTCCGGCGTACATCAAAGTTTATGGGGCGAACGCGAGCCGAAGCCCACCGACTTTTCTCCGACGAGGAGAGAATGAATCTTAATCGCGAGATGTCGGGGAGTCTTGCGTTTGGGGAGAACGTGTGAGCTTTGGGAGTTTCGTCGTTTTTTCTTCGCCTTCGTCTGATCCTCCTTTTCTTGAGTCTATCAACAAAATATTTAAAAACTGTTTAAATTATTTTTAAATAAATCCTGAAACTATCACCCCTCGCTTATATTAGATTAAAAGGGCCGTAGGCGGAAAATATCAGCCGCCTCCTAATCCTCTCGGCAAAACACATGTAACGCAATCGAGGAAGCGCCTTGAGCCGGAGACCGACCCAAGAGAGCGTGTCGGCCTGGCCGGCGGCACTGCCGCCCGCCCGCCGCTGGACTCTTCGTAATTTCGTCTCACGTAATCGGAGACCCTTATAATTGTCCGCACGAGAAATCCGGCGGCCGGCCGAAAACTGCCCCGCGGGGCTGCCCGAGTCATAAGCACGGTCAGCCGGCTGCGCCGATGTACACGCGACCTCCCCCAAGGGAATCATCCGCTGTCTCTGCCACTCTCTCTCTCTCTCTCTTTAATGCGTCATTTTTAATCGAGCACGGCTAATGGCCAATTCCGAGGCTCGCGATTAATGGCGCGCGCGAACGCGGAATCGAGCAGCGATTTCGAAGCGCCTCTGGCTGCGGGAATGGAAGGTGGGTTTTCGGCTGCGACGACGAGTTTTGTGGAAGGACATAGCTTCGTGGATTAAGTTTTTGTACTTGCAATTCGAATGTTTTTGTTCTTAGTTTGCATACTTCAAGCCCGCACAAGTCAAGATCAGTTTAATAAAATCTTTCCGTCGTTAATTGCTTTTAAAACAGAATTATGGAAACGTTACAAATGTTTAGCATGGGCATATCTGTACATGTATTAATAATACTTGTAAACACGTAAATTAGATCAAAATGAAATATGTCAATTACACTAATGGGCCGCATTTAAAATTAAACAGCTACATTATGACTAAGTTCCTCTTAAGTGTTTTCTCTCCCCGAAACGTAGCGCTCAACGTAGAACGGAAATCCATCGAGCGCATGCCGTCGCGCATGAATAACGAAAACGAGCGCCGCGACTGCACTCCCATCGATCAAATCAAATCGAAGAATCAATGCTTCGCTCCCTCCCGTACACAACGCCATCAGCAGCCGCATCTTGACTTCCTTAGACGCGAACCGAGAGCTCGCAACATCTCGAGCAGCGGGAGGAAATCACGCGTCGTCCTAATTCGATTAAGAGCGTATATGCACTCGGGTTCGAGTCTGGAGGAGGGAAGTCAGCGCTAAATGAATAATGAGTCCACTCTCGGGCTGGCGTTTTGCCTGTCTCTCTGTCTCGCTCTCGCTCGCCGAGGCGGGTATAATAATGAAAAGAGGGGGAGGAAAAAAGCCGAGCTTCCGCCAAGGCGATTTCTTTTATTTATTAAAAGCGAAAAGCGGACGACGAGGCGGCAGCGTCACTCTCGGACGTTCATGGCTGAAGAGAGAGCGCAAGACGCCGGAAAATTGAGCCCCTGAAAAATTCATGCCCCCCGCGCGCGCTCTGTTTCGCCCCGGCGTATATTCCATTTTCGCGTGTGTCCCCTCTGATGGCCGAGTAATTAAAATTGACAATTTTCATCTTTCATTCACGGCAAAACTTGCTTGTTTCCGTATATATCTCCGAATGCAGGTTGATTCTTGAGTCATTTTTTATTAACGGTTCTAAAAATATGTGATTATTATATGCGGGTTTCGGATTTAAAAATAACCAACGAACGCGGATGGGAATGTATCTTGGATCCCATTCACTTCGAAACTTGATTCTTTCTCTAAATATACCCAAATTTATCCCAATATGTTTTTCTCTTCTTTTTCCGTTGACAAAGGACGTCTTGTATCTGTGTATTCTCATTTATTGACTCGATAACCGACAAAAATCTAAAGCCTCTAAGCAAACTATCAAAATAATACACAAACCGTGCAAGATCAAAACCATGAAGGTATAAATAATGCAACGAATCCTCGGCCAGGTTAAATCAAAGGAAGCTACCGCGTTGTAGATTTTCCGGGTTCGGGCTATTCTGCGGTCATCGGCGAGTCTTCATCTTGCTTTAATCCAAAGCAGCGGCTCACTCGCATCTGAATAATTCGAGGAATATCCCCGGCTATCGCCGAGCTGGAATATTAGAGTTGCCGGCCCGTATCCGGTCGCGGGGAAGCCCCTGGTTAATGTTTCGCCTAAAAGGGACCGGTGTGATTAATCAACAACGAGCTAAGAATTCATGGATCCGTTTCCAAACGTACGTGTGGGATACGTTCGCTTATATAATTGATTTTAATGTTCAACGTCGTCGGTGATTTTGAGAAGATATGCAATTATCAAACTATGTTGTCTACTGAGAATGGAAAGCTAAATGAAATTATTAACAATAACAGCAACTCAAATTAAATAAAAAAAGTTTTCGTTAAAGATGTACGGTTCTCTTAACGTTAATATTTTTCTCGAAATAAGTAGCACGATTCGCAAATCGAAGCATATCGTGCGAAGAAACAATAAGATCAACGTACATTTTATCAAATAACAGAAGGCGGCGTAGAAGAGGGGGAGAGAAAAAGAAAGACATCGAAAATACATGAACAGCTTATGACCTTCCCGTGAATGTATGAGGGCGGCAATTATCAAGCGTATAATTTGTTACGAGCGCTGAAGTTACTAACACGCGCTCGTTCGTCTTATCCCTAAGCAGCACTAAAATAAATAGAGGTGTAGCCAAAGTCATAGCAAGCTATTGTTTGGAAATAAAGCCTAGTGCATTATTTAACTGTAACGTCTCACTTGACCACTGAAATGAGCTTGCTTCGCTTTCCCATTCTGCTCGTAAAATGCTAACCTATTATTTCTTCTACTAGTATTGAGGAAAATTCGTTTTTGAAATATATTTTCAGCTATTTGTAGATTCATTAATATTTTATTTTAATTTGTTTTCCGAAAATATTTTTTTTATTTTAAGCTATAAAATCTTTCACAATCGTTCCGTGTAAGAGTAAGCAATTTACAAAGTTTATTTTTCCAAGCGTCGAGCAAGAATAAAAATCTGCGATCAACCGATTTGATTACTATACTCTGACCACCACGAACGCCCGCTTTCGAACCAATTACTTGGAGCAATGCAGAATTTAATTTTCCCCAATACAGTCTTAATTTGCATTTTATACGCACGCAAAGATAATCACTGAGCCCGCGAGCCCGGGGTAGCCGGCTCGAAAACCGCGCGCGTAATTTATGTTCGCGCCTGCTTCTTCGACTTATTTACTTTGGCCAACTCGCATAACTTCCGGTTAACGAGTCACGAAGGGCTATTGCTCGCCGAGCCCGGGCGCTTTACGGTGTCCGCAAACGGCACCGCCGATCTCGAGCTCGCGATGCGCGCCCGATAGCCGAGAGACCAGCGGCGCCGATTATGCAGTCCTGGAAAAGCGGGGGTCACCCTTAACGGTCGAGCTTTACCGGACCGACCTTCCGTTATTCGCCTCTCGGGTGGATACTCTGCGGGATATTTCTGGGAATTGAGAGTCTCGTATTTCGAAGATTTCACATGAATGTTTGTTAAATGATCGGAATGGTTAATGTAGTCTGGGTGCTTCTGTTACTAATTCAAACCAATGGAGCTTTAATTTTTCCTTCAAAATTAACAAATGCATTTTAGAAATTGATAGTGAAATTGATAGTAAAAGTTAATAATCGGTAAATCGTTGAATTAACAAAACTTTTTGCCGCCCATTCCTTCTTCTCAATGCTACTGTCATAAAACTGAAAATCTAAATTTCTAACGGTATTATGTAATTAAAAATTTAATGAAAATGTCTGGCAATAAAAATATTCTTGAAGCAGACCTTATACGTTATCCGCGGCAATATAAAAAGTTTATTTCGCGTGCAGGGTAGCCATGGGGTGTGAACATTAAAATTTAACGATCATTAAGGCGCGCGGCGGCGGCGAAAATTCCACATAAGGTACGGGAAGAGGGACGCGATTTATTTAACGACGAGATGGCGCGTCGAGCGGGCAAAAAGAACCGGGGACCGCGGAGAGCAGACACTTTTTTACGATCCTATTAGCTAATTGAATCGACGGTCGCGCATAACGATATTGAATTATCTGGCCATTAATGCGTCCGATAATGAAGCAACGGTTCGTTAAATTTCACAACGATCGAAGACAGCACGCGGCGCTGGCTATCGATAGATAAGGCCGGTGATTGTCGATTGAACGATGCTGATCGTTCCTCTGTTTTACGGCGGGTTCGCCGAGGCGTTTACTAATTAGAATATCAGTTATTATTGACTGAATGCTGCACTATTTCATTCGAGGATGTTCCATTTTTTATAAAGTTTAATCTACCCGTTTTGATCTAATTTTCTTCAATAAAATAATAAAAAATAAAAAGAAAGAAACTTAATTCTATCATTGCTTCACATCCTCGTGTATTGGTTTAATAAGCTTTACTTTTCAATACCCTACCGATTTGCACACTCATACTTTACTGAACAATAGTTACCATCCAGTGCAGTCAGTGTTTAACTTACGTCACACCCTAACTTGTTTAGGAACTCCCAGATATTTTTAATTCTTACTAAATAATAGGTCAACAGAATAACAGGTAGCTTTCTTAAAAAAAAAACGTATCCGACTGTCACGACAACTGCATTATCTCCATTAA
This sequence comes from Ormyrus thymus, assembly GCA_035582935.1. NCBI lineage: Eukaryota > Metazoa > Arthropoda > Insecta > Hymenoptera > Ormyridae > Ormyrus > Ormyrus thymus. The sequence goes on from JAWWEM010000027.1 coordinate 1,741,430, forward strand.
TGCATCTAACTTCAAAATTGCCGATCCATACATCATCCTCGGGAAATTGAAACAGACGAGAAAAAGGCAACGATCCATCAGCCACATATACGTAACCCCACCAGGCTCCGCGTCGTGACCTATCACACATCCGGCCGCGAAAATAGCCTTCGGAGCGAATATAATCGGGTCGGGCCCGGAGCGTTTAGCGGGGCAAACAGACAGAAAATGGAGCGGCGCGAGCGTGCGCAACCGCATATAAAGAGTCGATGATAACGGCATGATATATGACTCGGTGTGAATAACGCGCCGAGGGAGGGGGTGGGGGGGGGAGGTCGAATGCAGGCGCAAGCAAGGGGAAGCTCGAAGAGGAGCGAGTCGCGTGCGTGTGCGTATAGTGCGCCTGGCCGCCGCTCGGGGTGATTGATCGGCTTGGAGATAGCTCGCGAGCGATATATTCACCTCCGGATTAAGTGAATGTACAGACACTTAATAATTCCGAGGACGGGACGGAGGTATGGACCGATGCGAGCGACGGAACCGTGCTGCGTGGGAATTGTCTTTTGGGTTTGTTTTTTAACGGAGAAAAGTTGGGGCAATGTTTGGGGACTAGTTTTTTGTTTGAAGTTTAATTAGGATACTTGTTGTTGGTATTGTAAAGAATAATGATTCGAATGTTAATTAAATTATCTGACGTTTCTGTTAGAATAAGATCGATATTAATTGGTTTTATTTGGAGGTTTTCTCGAAATCAAAATAAAAATATATAGATTATAAAACTTTAACATGTAATATATTAGCTTAATCTCTCTCATATCATTTTTATGCATTTAATCTTCTCATGCTTTTTAAAAGAATCTTCCAGTAAGCAGTTAACCGTCTCTATTCTTTATGAATGTCCATCAGCTATAGGTACAGTTTTAAGAGAAAGAACTGACATTGTTATCTCGTGTACGAAATTGTTTCGCAGGATTTACGAAGGTAGAATCGTGAATTTTTCATGCGCCTGAAATGGAAGCTTTTTTATGCAAGCTTATGCTTGTATACGTAGCCAGAAACAAGAAAACGAGCAGCAGAGAATGCAAAGAGGGGTGATATTGTATCTGAAAGTGAGCTGCGGATGACGGCATTACTCGGAAAAAAAGTTTTAACAGAGAAGAGCTCGGATGAAAAAGCTTATCTGCGACTCTCGCAGATATTCGAGAGAAAATTTTTGAAAAATACATCAACAGCTATCGCCGTATTATCATTTTGAGCAAAAAATGTATCCTTTTTCTTAAAAAGCAGCACTGTCGAATTTGCGCCAACAAAAAACCGAATCCTCAAACACTTGCCGGGGCAAAAAGCAAACCATAGGGCAGTAAAGGGTGGAGAGCGTTCGACAGGCGAAAAATCGCGACCGCGACAAAAGGAACGAAATCGCGCGACAAGAATAATCGGCCTTCGATTCGGCCGCGACCCTCGGCGCTCGCGCTGCGAGTTCTATCATCGTCAAAGGGGTGTGCGCGCGCGCCAGGCCGATACAAATGACAGGGCCGGGGACGGAAAAAAATCGCGGCGATCGCGGCCAACTTTTTTTGTCGTCCTTTAACGGCGCGCTTAAATCACGCGAAACGAGCGCGTCGCATATGCAGCGGGGGCTGCATAGCCCCCGCCATCTTGCCTGAGCGCGGAACCGGCCAGCCGGAAACGGCCGATAGTGTAACGCGCCGATATCGACATGGGCTCTACACTCTCTCGCTCGCTCTCGTCCCGTCTCTGTTTCTGCATCACCCCTCGGCTAATTCGCCGCTCTGCACTCGACGGCCCTTATCCACGCTTCCGTTCTCTCTCTCTCTCTCTGTCTCTCTCGCGTACTCGTCGCCAGGTCCTTCCAAATTGATGGCCATCGGCATTGTGTTTGAGCAATGCTTATTTGCACCGGAACCCATAAGCACCGAGTCAACAAAGCTTCTTTTATTAATGTACTTTCGAAATTTTTGACGGATGATTTCTCTTTTGAAATCGTATCTCCTGCATCATCAAGGGAAAACATGTTTCTGAAGATACCACCTAAAGAGCATTCACATTAGACGTATTTACAAGGTTTCACTTTTCAATAACCATTCAAATGCGATACATGATTACAAGAAGCGAACAGATCTAATCTGAACCGCTAAACCACAAAGCAGGCAATTGAGAACCACAGACAGCGAAAGAAACGCTGCAGCGAAATTAGCATAGCCGAAGAATGAGAGCACGTGACAAGAGAAGGAGATGGAAAGCGAGAAAGGGCGAGCATTGCAGGGGACGCAAGTCACAGAGAGATCGCATCATAAAGGGAAAGGTGGGGTGGCGTTAGTTTCCGTGGCATTGACGTTCTACAATACAGGCTTGATGCCGTTGACACCCCCATTTGCAGCGCGCGACCCCCGCAATATCTAAGCGCGCCGAGAGTCGCTCTTCCCGTCTTTGCCTGCTCTCGGCGTAATGTCGCCGCTCGGCTCTTCCTAATGTTTTCCGCTAAGGCTGCGTAAAAATGCTCCCTGATTCTTCTGGTTGATAGGGTGAGAAAAGGCACGAGATGGTCTGAGTACCTTTTTGGACTGTGTAACGATGTGAGGTGAAGAAAGGACGTTGATAAAGATATGGTGGGTAATATCTACTGATGAATGTTATCAAAAATAAGGAATCTATGGTTCAAAAATAATGGAGTATTATATATTATCATGGCCTACAATAAGCTTTCATTGCAATCCATATTTATACTTGAATCCTATAACCTTTCCAATCCTATAAAATATAATTACTTCATTATTCTAGCCTAACTAAACCACACCGATCCCCTAACCAAATTTCATGCCGAAACGATCCCCAAGATCTTCGAGGATTCGCTTCCGAATAATTCCACAATCATCAAGGATGACGAATTCGAATTACCCTCTCGAGAGAAAGGTTCCAGTTTCTCCCCTTAATGGCTCGGAAAACTAATCCACTTTTTCAACAGTCCAGACTCGTTTTCTTTGGATTACGAGCGAATCGAATCAACTGTGTATCGCGGCTGAATGAGTAGCTTGGCTAACGGTTTATTGGGATTTTAGTGCATTAGGCGGCGCGCCCGAGTGGCCCAAACGTTGTCACGGTCAGACATGAATAATGATCAAGTGGATTTGATAGAATAATTAGATTCAAATATTCAAACGAATGTTCTTCGGTCTCATTTAAGCGGAATATAATCAATTATATTTTTCGAATCCCTAATGAGATATTACCATCAAGACTTCATGCATATTCTAGATGAATTATGGAATGCAAATATCAAAGTAACAAAATATGATAACTTGTGCACAACTTTTTCATTCCCTTTACACACAGAGGATGCAGTACGCGTAAATTTGAAGAATCCAAACGATCTCGCGTCGTACAACTGTCTTCTCGTTGCAACCTGTATAGAAGAACCGGGCACTCGATAACGCGATAAGCTTCGAAAACTCGACCATGATTTGCACCGCTCTGAATCTGAAAGCTCGTCAGGGACGTGAACTACCAGCTCTTGACAAAACGCATCCAGTTGAAAAAAGAGGGACACTGAAAGAGCCAAGCTTCCGAGGGGGGTGAAAAAAGAATGCAAAACGTCCCATATTACTGATAACCAATAAAAGCGCCTGTCGAACGATCCTTTTATCTGGACACCTACGACACGCCGTTGTTTCGCGCCTGACAACTACGTCAAAAAAAAAGGAAAAAAAGCAAACAAACGCAAGCACCTTTGTCCCCAGACACGTCCGATTTTTTTTTATATACGATTCGCGCATCACACTTTCCTCTTGCTCGTGGATGCAGAAAAACAACGCACCGCTAGTTTCATTGGTTGTTGTCGCGATTTTTCTCTCCTTTCTCGGTATTTTATTTCTATTTTTTCGATATATATTTTTGTTTTGGTTTCGTTTTAACGTTCAATGGCGCGAACGATATTCGCGATCTCCATTGTTTTGGCGCAGAAATTTAACCGTGCAGCGCCGCTTTGTTATATCCATTGTTCTTGAATTCATTTTAATCTTTTAAGTACACATGCTGACGCGTGTCAAAACTATTTGCGTCCGTTCTTTCATTTCAAATTTCTCACGCGCGAGAATGATAAAATAAATCCGCATTATAAAAAAAACTAGCAGAATTTAAAGGATTGCGTTGCAGCGATGAAATATGATAGTGTGCGCGTGAATCCTTCTTATATCCAGCATAAATTAATCGGCAATGAAAGCTGAAGCAGAAATCTAGCGGCAGCTAAACTAAAATACGCGAGTCCTACGCCTCGAAGCTTAATATTCCATCGCTTAGATAATGAAGCAGGCGAGCAGCCGATGCTTCGCATAGGAAGAGAGACAGTGGCAAAGTGCCAGGGGGTTTAAAACGATTATACGAGAAATCTCGCTTACTTTGCAGGAGGACTTCGGGGAATCCCGGGGCTTCGTCGCTCGTGCGACATCGAAGGCGAGAAAGAAGCGGAAGAAGGAAGGGCCTTCGCCCTTCGGGAGGAAAGGATCGAAGGTCTTAGCGAAGGGTTAGCCCGACGTTTTCGTAACAACGATCTCCACTCTGGGCAAAGTCCTTATTAATAAGGTAGGATTAGCATAACTGCTCGGCTGTTTCACTCGCTTCCTCTCTCGAGTTCTGGCTGGAACTTGCAAGTTTTCGCGATCGCGTGTATAAGCTCGAAGTAGGCGCGCGGAGCGGCTTTTATTGTCTCGTGCTGCTGCTGCTGCTTCCCTCGTTTAAGCTTTACATTAATGAGTTTTTTAGTCATTTTATTTTCCCTAGTCGGAGGAGCAGCTGCAGAAAAATTGACTCGAAACGTTATAATACTCGAACATTTAATACTTTTTACTATTCGTTTTAATGTGAACTTGAGTCTATAACCGGGGGGTTGTAACATAAATCAATAAAAAAAAATGATAATAACATTTTTTTGTGAATACATTTGCAGGAATATTCTTATCAATGACAGTGTTATCGAATAAATCAAACAGGGAAGCGTCAAAAGATCCTCAAAATGATCAAAAATGGCCATTCACACTCTCTCCCTGCTCCCAAGCACATTCCTTACAAGCCAGCAGTTATCCGGCAGCAAAAGCAAGCAAAAAAGGCAACCACCCCAGCAGCTACATCAACGCTCTTTTCTATCGGCAGTGGCGATTTATCATCCCGGCGTCGGCGGCGTTTTCATCGGAATATTGAATACGACAAGATAATCTCTCTCTCTCTCTCTCTCTCTCTCTCTCTCGTGGTTCCTTCTCTCTCTTGCGGTCGTGGTTAATGTAGCGCGAGGCCCCGATAAGCTCGTTTACGCGTAGACGACCTCTAACGGCGCTCCGCCAGCTAGTTTTTGAGCTCCGTCAGGGAGAGAGAGAGAGCCGTTACAGACAGCTGGAGAGAGGACGTGTCAGTGTCATAAAGGGAAACGCGCGCGACGTTACTGACGCGAATGCAGGCACACGCGCCACCGATCGTTTCGGCCGCGAGTAATTGCGCGATGTCGAAGAGAGCTGATGGCTGCAAATTTTGGCCGCAGCTAACGCCGCGTTATGCCCTTTTTACTTCAAATGGCGTAATGTCAGTAATTGAAATTTTACAAATTCGATGCTGCTGCTGCGATTGTGGGTGGCATCGGTATAGCAGATTTAATGCACTGGACTGGTTAATTACATTTTCCACCGTTATTAAAATGAATTTCAAAGGCAAAAAAGGTTTATTTCACGATAATTATGAGATTATAAAATTCATGTAGTAAATAATAACATTTGTAAATCATAATAAAAATACTGAAATTTCTTACCTTGTTTTTGAAGTATTCTTGAAAAATATTATCACATCAAAATCTTCCAGATATAAATTATTGTCATTATTCATTTTAGAAATTTTTATAGAATACATGTATAGAATCTTGAAATTTAATAATTTTATTTAGACTATAAATTTTAAAAAATACGATTTCTGACCATTGAATTATCTAAAATATAACAAGAGTTGTTAAATACTATACATTGTGGATTTTAGCCATGAAAGTTAAGTCATACTCACCATATAATAATGAAGAATTTCAACATTTTATAATAAAAATATCTGTAACAAAGATAATATTCAACTGAATTCATAATTTCAATGTACTCTTCAATGTCGGCCAGAATGATTAACCGCAAAAGCGATTTTTTATTTTCTTATGCCCCATCGTGGGGGATTATTCATTCCCATTTATCCAGAATAAAAGACCGCCTTCATCCCCGTAGCGCTTTTAGCTCCTCATATTTTCGCCAACCCTTCGACTATCGGCCTCCCCCGATTTTCCTCAGCGGTTGCGCTTGTTTCTACATTTATCGTCGTCTAAGGCCGCGGCACGAGCTGCTTTTATTTGAGTTGGGATGAGCCCCGACCCAATCGTCCGAATCGTCCGACTAGCGGCCGCTTTTATGGAGGTAGCGGTAGATGAATTATTGATGGAGAGCCATTTAACGGGTTATTAAGTCACTTCTGGACTCGATCTTCTGACTTCCCTGTGGCTTCCCTTCAACTTAGTATTGGAGCATGATGTCCCAAAGGCTTTTTTTTACATTCGGGAAATATAAAATTGAAATACAAAAGTATGGGAAGCATTCGGTTCTTCCTTTTATTTAAGAGTCAAGATGAAAGTTTATTAAAGCAAACAAAATATATCGTTTTAGAAACTCAACAAATGTCCCTCTTAATTTGAATGTTTGCCAGAAATTATTTTATTTAATGAATACTTACATTTAACAATAAACTTGTACAATATGAAAACCAAATACAATAAAACGGCTCTATCCATAATGAAAATTTTTCTTCCGCTAAAGTATCTCTGACCGTTAATAATAAGATAACAAAATAATTATTCATGAAATATGAGTTTTCGTTTCAGTCCCGTTTATTAACCCACATTTACATGACTAACAGAGTCGAAAAATCATATATTCCCGGGGCGTTATTGTTTCAGCTCTTATGCGGTCGGCGCGAAAGATTCTGGGAAAATATTATGACGGCGGTAGGTTATTCCGTCCCTCTCTTTCGCGCGCGGACGAAAAAATATACACGCGGCAGGGATTCTTACGTGCTCGGCTACGGATTTCCACATATACGCGACTCTTCTCGGGGATATCACATCCTCGCAGATATTTATGCTCTTTGAATGCTCGCACGAAGAGGATCACTCTAATGGTTTTATTATACCGATAGTTGCGGAGATGAGCGCGGCGGAGAAAAAGAGAGAGGAGAGAGAGTCGGTTTTTCTAAGAGCGCGAGGTGTGCGTGAGCGACCCTCGCATAATGCCGCGTGTGCGCGCACAAGTCGGAGAAGCGCTGCGGATTTATAACGCTCTAAATAAACACATACGCGCGCGGGGATTTGCGCCTTCGAGTCTTTTTGTACTGCGGGATGCTCTTTTTTTCTGGCTTTCTAGATGAGATTGTCTGTCAAGTGGAGAGAATGGCTCGGAGGGGAGTTCGGAAGTCATTTGGCGCTCTGGGCTGGGGCGTTTATTAAGATAACATACTTGTGGTTCCCCAGTATGTTATAACTGATGCCTCGAATTACAAAAAGTATCTAGATTAATATAAATAGCCCTGTTTATTTTATTCTTCATTAGGGTAAACTAAACTTTCCAAAGACTTGTAACAGTGAAATTTTGCAAAACAGAAAGAATAACTATTTAATAACTTATATATAGTTCAAAATTAAGATTTGAAAAACATTTCTCCTTCTAACTTTAGCGATTACGAGTAAAGCATGACCCCGAGATATGAAAACAAAAACAAACTTGAGCAACTAATAGATACGCGAAAAAAGTTTAACAATCTCCTAGCAAACAAAATTCGAGGCAACTCCAAAACAAGAAATCAACAGTGGAAAGACAAAAGCAACAGTCAGGCAGCCGGGTTATTCGAGAAGATCGCGATAACCCGAAAATTCAGCGGTCAGCTGCCTCGGCAGAAGCGGCTCCGGCGGAAGAGACGCCTCGGGACCTCCTCTTGTGGTTTTCCACTAAATTTCCCCGCGAGATCCCGGACAGCGGCGGTCATGATTAAGTGAAGCGGTCGTTGATTTAAAGGGCACCGACGCACCTCGTTCTAGCTGGGCAACAGCGCATCCTCCGCATCCTTCCCCTGGCGAGATGGGCCAGCTCAACGAGCCTTACATTATGGATAACTCCTGTCGCGAAACGGCGCTCTCCCGCGGAGCCGATATCAAAGGTTGCCTCAAAGATGCAGGTTCGCGTACACCTTCGCTGCGGTCGCTGCTTGCCATTCGAGCAAATCTTCAGGTCTGAATATTCTACATGATGCCGGGCGTTCAAATATTAATTTATGGAGCTGGAAATATCTCGCATTCGAATATTATGTATATTGGATAGCTGACACTCGAGTTTGTTAGAAAATTATTTAATGATTTTTGAAATATTAAGGTTTGTTGCTATTCTTTAAGTATGTTAAGCTAGCGTAGCCACTTCATAAGCCCATGGCTAAACCATATGCATATTTTGTTGCTAATTTGTTGCTCGAAAAGCCAATATGCTTTTATTTTGTTGCTCCAGCCAATTCTCAGAAACGCAGCTAGCTTATTAGTTCTATGCTAGCACAGCCACTTCTATAACTCCGACCCTAATTAATTTTTGTTTATAAAATCAACAGTATATTAGCGATTCGGAAGTAAATTATGTCAGAAAATTCACATCCATTTACACAAAGAATGTTTCTAAACAATGACACGTTCTCACTCGACCGAAGAAATAGTCATTTATCAATAGCTCAAAAGCTATAAAGACCACTCCGAGAGAAAAGTCGTCGGATCGATAAGCGCAGCGTCACGCCGAACTTCCGCGTAAGAATCAACAAGTACTTTAAAAGTCGGCAGCTGCGCGGCCCGGGGTGGCGGTGGCGGCCAAGACACTCTTTTCTTTTTGCCGCGGCGCGATATATCAAAAGGGCGCGGGCAGGCCCGTGACGTCTCCCTGTCAGCCGCTTTAACCGAGCACCACTCCGATTAAGTGTTCCCTTGGCTGCGCGCCTCTTCATCCAGCGCCGTCGCCGCCACCGCCGCCGAACTCTCGCCGAGAGCTTGACGTGAACGAGAGGGGAAAAAACACAGAGGAGGCCGGCCGCTTATCGCCGCAGAAAGAGAAAAATGAATTAGCGCAGACGATTGTTTTCACGCTGCGGCGTGTGCTTTTTTTTGCTTCTGCAGTCTGCTCGGTGCAGTGAAAGGATGCACTGACACTCGAGGCTTATTTTTTATGCCAAGCACTGCTTTACGTAGGTCTTTGTTTTCATTTACGATCGAGGAGGAAAATAAATTAATAAAGTTTGTATTATACATATATTTAAATTTTCAAAAGTAATATCGCGTAAGAAGCAATGATCGCAGATAAGTGTTGAGAAGAGGGCAAAGTAAAAAATTTTTAACATAAAACTAACAATAAGCCGTAATGCCTTTCCTTCAGATCATCAATTTTCAGCAATAAATGTCCAAAGTAAATTTCGATAACTTTCTCAAAAACCCCGAAACAGAGAAATCCAAAACCTAAAACTCCTACTTTCAAGAGCACTAAAAGCAATTCCACAAACATCGGAAACCAATCCCCCGAGTGCAATTTTTGCCGAAGCCTCCGACGCGCAGCCGCACTTTTTCACCGAAATACTTTACACCCCGAAGACAGAGCAAACAGATATAAATCCGTGAGAGCAAACAGCAGCATCGAAACAGCCGGCGTAAGCGATGCAGCGGCACCGCGGGGAAGGAGGGAGAGAAGCTAGCCGTAACGAAGGGAAAGGGCATGAAATAGTCGAGCGTTACGCGCCGAGCGACAGAGACGGAGAGCTGCGTGGAGCCGCGGCGTAATGGGCCGGAGCTGGCCACGGCCCGATAGCGCCCGAATGACCATTGCTGACGAGGGCCGCTTTCTCACTCGCTCTCTCTCTCTCTCTCTCTCTTTCTCTCTGTGTGCATTCCGAGCGATAATTATGTGCGCGAAATTCTGCCGGACAAGGGCAATACAAGCCATCTCCTGCTGGCTCAGCCTTTACTTAGGACATGCGCACCGAAATATAACCGGCTCGTTTGCGGCCGCGATGCTAGTGCTCGTTGCTTTGCTCAACTCGATTAAGTTGGGTGATGGACGAGGCGATAGCTTGGGCTTTGTCGATGTGACGTAGCAGCTGTGTAGATTAAATGAAAAAGAGGTTGTGGAAACTTGTGAATTCACGTTAAAAGAGAAGAGTTTTTAGTGGAAGCTCAATCGTCTTTTGGTCAGAAAAATACCATCTGAATTTGTGAATTTTTTCGCCTAAAAAGAATTTTCAAATTGAAAATCGGCGCACTTGGTAAAATGTTTAAATGAATATTTTAGTTGTACATAGTTTGACCTTTCATCAGTCGGTTAAAACAATAAGCACCTTTGATTCGAGAAATAAATGAAGCCACATTCTTGAAATTCACAAAGCAACACCCCCGAACAATTTTCTGTATCAGCTATATCCTTCTCCCTCGCAAGAATGCTAATTAAATCATTATTAAAATCGCCTCCCTTGAAACACCAGAATTTAGATTGTTAAACAGTGTAACTATTTTAATCAACGGGAGGATTTACGATTTTCGCTTTCAACGAATAAGAATGCAAGATTCACCTTTACAAAATTTCTCCCTTTCATTTTAATTAAAACATCATTCTTTCATATTTTTAAAAACGACGTTTTAAAAATTCAATGTCGAAAATAATCTGAATTCAAACGAATCCAACACTTCTTTCATTTCAAACCCGACACTTAAAAAAACTGATCACTTAAAAAAATCTCGCCCCCCCCTCCTCTGAAACAAAGCCCGAACGCGAACCCGATCCTCCCCGGAAATTCAAAAACGGCGAAAGACAAGGCCACAAAGCGCCCCGAAACGCGAGTTTCCCCCAAAAGCGGCGAAACTGGCAAAAAAGCGCACCCACGTGCGCGATAAAACTTTCGCCTCTGCATAAGCTCGTGACTCATTGTGGCGGCAGCGCGCCGTTTTGTCTTGCCGGGCCGGGCATGAAAGGCTGCGTTATCTTCCTCGGAGTCCGTCATCGGCGCGACTGCCGCCTCCGAGTCTCTCTATTGTGGAGGAGGACGAGCGAGGACCTGACCAGGAAGCCGGAAACACGGAGCGTCTGGACCGACGCGCGGAGTTTCGAAATTCACAAGCGCGGCGTAAATAAAGCCCAGCCCTTTTGCCGCTTGCACCCCTGGCCCGAGCGCTGCCGAAAGTCTTCTCTCGATGAGGAGTATTGTTTTAGCCGGGGCTTTGCTGTACGGTGAGCCTTGTGTCGCGGCGCTTGTCACGAGTTTACGGTCAGTTCTTGAATGCTGAATGCAGGAACGTTGGTGGGCGCTCTTTTTTCTTGCTCAAACATTTCGTTAGCATTGCTACATTTACAGGGACGTTGGAAGGTAAAATGATGTTAATTTTATTAGCTTAACTTACTATGAAAAATACCTGATTGTTTACGTTAAAAAATTTCACACTTCTATTTCAAGAACTTACGCTGATTTCCGTGTTTTCCCACATTCTTTTAGATCCCCTTTCATGCCTTTGGATTCGTTTTTTCTATCGCCGCTCTCGCTTTCGATGGACCCTTCGGGATTCCACAAAAATAGGGGGACTTTGGACATTTTTTATACAACCACATATTTTTTTACACATACACATTATGGTTATCGCGGATGAATATTCTGATATTTTAGTTGTTTGCCCATGTCCGAAAAGCTATGAAATACGATTTCCAAATATTGGGTCGTGAAACGCCCGCCGATAATGTGAAAATATATATTTTATCTCGGCGACGCAAACTATAGTATTAATAGCACCAGATCAAAATCAAAAAAAGTTCTTTAATACGAGAACTGCACTATGTGAATTATATTTATATTTAAATAAGGTAATCAGTCGTTACATTTATCTTTTATAATATATTCGTTTCTGTTGTGCATCTTTATCATCACTTTTAGAACATTTTATTACCCATCATTCTATTAACTTGATAGTCTTGTTTTATATTGGTCTGCCTACCTATATATTATACATTTCTCATAATTTAACTTGCCAATATTTAACGACTATTTTCTTAAATTTTTGGCGTCGATATTACCCAAACTTTTTTAACGAAATTCATCAAGCTAAAATGAAATCCCTTCTTACAAAGACATAATAAGAATATACAACCGGTCATAAATCACGATTTAAATTCCCGCGAAATAATTTCATCAATCTTGACGCATTAATTTCCCGGCGATCAATTAATCTTAAAGGGGGAGAAGGGCCGAGCGAAGCAAAGAGACTAAGAAGAGAGAGATGCTGCGAAGGCGAGGCTAATGTGCGGGAGCTGACCACCGGACTGATTTACATGGCGCGGCGAAGGTGCCCGGCAGACGCCGCCGCTTCCACCTGACTGAGGGACGTGCCGCGTGCAATCGAGCCATCGGTCCCATTAGACACACAAATAAGGTGCTACGAGATTTCCTAGTCGGTCGACTGACCGCGAGTCTGCGGCGAAGGGCTGAAGTTTAGATAGGGAAAAGAAATAAGAGGAATAATTATTCTTATTGTTGTCATATAGTTTCTTTTACCACCTTGGGATGTGTACATTGCAAGTCCCTAGCTACTTAAAATAATAAAAAGAAAGATTTACCGACGGCAGCTATCTATCTTAGGTACACTCATTGGCCGTAAACTACTTACATCCACTAAAAAGTTAGGCTGCAGGCAAAAACGAGCCGAAGATTCGGCTTCGTGCAAAGCACTCAAGAGTCCACCGCCGACTTTTTTTGCACTCGCGCGCAATCCCGCATGCGAAAGCAATAACGCTCCCGCGTGCAGCCGGCACATCCCATTCGCCTCTCTTATCTAAATTCCAAAGCTCGCAGGGCTTGCGCGCAAGCGATTAACGCTGATGGGGATACGTCGGGATAACGCGAGGCGTTTGCGATTCTTCCGCCGCTCCCTTTTCGGCGAAACTAAAGGGAGAAATGATGGCGGCGACGACGACAAAAGGGCTGCCACGGAAAGTTTTATCTTGCGGGATTAATGGACGGATTAAAGTATTTGCGGCAGCGAGAGAGCGAGAGAGGCCGTCGGGATGCGGGCTGATTGGGAAGCATAGGGGGGATCAGCGGCTTGATTGGCTAATTTGTAAGTGTCCCTGACAGTCGCGCCCGTCTCTTTCTCTTGGACTTAACAATCGATCCTTACGGGCCCTGTACGGGACCGTTGGATTCGAAGTGCGCTTATAGTTCGGCCGCCTGTCGCGGCGAGGAGTTTAATCGCTCGTGGAGGAGAAAGTTTAGGCTTGTTTTTCCGCAGGCTTAGCGAATCGACGACTTGCGAGGACTTTGGATCGCCGCGTGCTGCGTGAGATGCTTGCCGAGGAATGGATCGTTCGGGCGAGTTTATCGGGATTGATCGCCTTGAACGAATGCCTACAAATTAATTCAGTTTTAGTCAAAGAAACTTTGATTGTCATTAATCTGGGGTATTTATTGTACTTCTAATCAAAGCTTGATTGCCAGACTTATCAACTAAATCATTTTTAATAGCAGCTTAAAAAATTTCTATTAATCATGAAAGACAGTTAAAAATACGTGGATTATAATAATTTCAGAATGACTGAAAATGTTATTGCTGCACAATTGTCCCTTTCCATCCCTCGACAAATAAAATTCCAGCTCTCCTTACATTCCCACAAACAAACCCAGCACATTTTTGTCTGTCTGTTGCACCTCCGTCGACCGTTCCCTTACAAACTATCCCCTAAAAAAAAAAAGAAAAAAAAAACAAAGAAGCAAGAACGAAAGCCTACGCATGCCGGAGCCGCGCTAATTTATTTCTCGTCGCGCCTCCAGCCCTCGTGTTCATCCGCGCTTGCGTATATAAAAAGGCCAGCGCGTAACCGATTCTTTTTGTCTCCTCTCCTCCGGGTCCGCGAGCAGAGCCGTATACGAAATGTTGAGCAAACAACAATAAATATATTTCGCGCTCGCCGGCTCCACACATGCAGAAAGAAAGAAGGAGGGAGGGAGGGAGCCGCCGGGGGAGGCAAAATGCGACATGCGGGCCGCGGCAACTTCCGAGCAAGCACGTACGAGCATAGCTTAGCCGTAATCTGACTGCACGCCGCCAACCCCTATTTCAAGCCGACCCTCGAGGATCCACACACACTCGCGCAAACCGATGCGTCGCTGACCACTTCTATCTCGCTTTCCCTACTCTTCTAAAGCAGCGGCCCGAGCTTTTTAAATTGTTTCACGCGTTGTGTTGTTTTTTTTCGAGATAATTTATTACAATAAGTTGTGAAAGGGTATTTTTGATGTTGAAACATTGTTAAAAGTGATTTTTTTGCATAAGATGTACAGTGAATTGATTGTTATAAAATTATAACAATTCTGTATCATAATTATAGATAAGTTAATTAACGCAACAATTTTAAGCAAACTAGAATATATTTACCATTGCACCTTTCAATCGCAAAAAAATCCGCGCAAAAAAGCTTCTTCTTAAATGCGTAAATCAAGACTGTCGTCGAGTCGCGATAAAGTCACTCCTTCCTTTCGCAGCGAGGCACATCTCTATCCGGCTCTTCATTTTTCTCCCGCGGCTTTTTTCCCCGCACAGGCAGGCAGGCACGCTATCTCGAGGCGGCGAAACGCAAACCCAAAAGGGCTCGCAGTCACCTGACGAAAGAATCCAGCGACCTGACCGGAATTTCATTAGCCGCGCGGAGCTGCTTGCAGCGCAGCGAAGCTTCGCCCCCTAAAGCGAGCGCGAAAAGGAGGATGAACACGTTTGCCTTGACTTTAATCTGCGTGTGGACCTTTGGGAACTCCAGTAAATAAACATTTTTCAAAGCAGCTGAGCTTTCTGAGAACCTATGGGAATTCTGCCAATTGTGCGGTTAATTAGTTTGCGAAAAACGAAGATCTTACAATTAGCCGCACCGTCTTATATTTAGAAAAGAATAAATTTTATTCTACTTTTTGACATTAAGTATCGTTCATTTATAACTGTTACATTATACTGCCGTCAACAATAAGAAATGAGAATTTTTCTTAATGTGTTTTTAATTCTCCCTTCTGAGGTATGCTATCTCGTCTTATTCCGAGTTCGACACCAACTGCTTCCTCTTTAATAAATTCTCTGAGCAATATCAAAGGAGAGAAAGAACCATAAATCCCTGTTCCCCTAAAAACAGTCATCGCCGCTCGCGATAACAATCCACATTACCGATAACGCTCCACCGCAATTAAAAAAGGAGTTATCAGCCCAGCCGTCCAGCCCCAACTATTTCAATCGCCAACAAACCGCGAAGCAATGCGAAACCTCCTCCCGCCCCGTCTAATGAGCCAAAACCCACATGCAACTACTGAAAAAAAGAAGGAAACAAAGAGGGAAAGAAGAATCAGTAGACTGGGCAAAGGGCCGAGATAGGAGGAAAAACAGGCTAAGCGAACGAGCGAGCATGAACAATAATGCGTGTGCTCGGGACGATGTAATTTAATGTGCAAAGGGAATATTTCGCATGAAATAAATCTCGGGTAACTGCCCGGGCTTTCTCTCTCTCTCTCTCTCTCTCCCCGCGCTCGCTAATGGGAGCTCGCCGCGGGAAGGGGTAATTTAAGGGATGTTTTAAGCCGGCGCACGTGAGCGCAAAAACTTGACGCGTTATACCCCGCAATCGCATGCGCGAACATTCGTATATATGAGCCGCCGCGTAATTAGACATTAGCATTCCGAATGAGAGTTGAAACCGGCCAGCTGGGGTGAGGGGGGGGGGGGGGCAGGGCCTCGACTCCCGCTTTTTTCCTCTTAATCTTGGCGGCGAGGTACGCCTGATAATGCTAACGGCATTCCGCCGCCGTTTTAAAGTCTTACTCCACGCGGATAATTGCGCCGAACGTTTATTCACTCGTACGTGGATTTAATGTTTTTATAGCTCTTTTTGCTAAGGCGCTCGATAAGAATTGTTTTAATGTGTAAAACAAGAAAAGATTTTTCGCCAATTCTGGAAGGAATTGAAATGACTTTTTGAATTTAAAATTAGCGCGATTATTTTATGAAATTTAGCTGCTAAAATTGCCAATTTGAAATCTGTATAAGAAACGTGTCAGTGCTAAATATTAACGACATGGACAGCATTTGCAGCAATCAAAACTGAAATACGGCATCATTCAAAACCTCATGACACATTTGAATGGGATTTCCTGGGCAGAGCAATTATACACTGCCAGGAAATTCGGAGCCATGTACAAATTGTCATCCATCAATTTGCAACAGCACCTAGTTTACATCACATTATAACATTTACTACTCTAAAAGTCACGAAAGCCCATTTATTATAAGCCTTTTCCATCTCGAATGGGGAAAATTCAAGCATACCACACCCATCGATAGAATCGATTAAATCCTCCTCCATATTCAACGGTCTCCCAAATCCTTTTCTCTCGGAAGGGCCTGATAGACTCAGTATGAAGAGAGAGAGAGAGAGAGAGAGAGAGTAGCTCGTTATCAGAAGTCCCTTTCCGCGCGCGCGGCGAAATTTGCGATTCAAAGAGACACCTCCGCAGAAATGTACAAACCTGTAAGAGAGAGGGCCAAGATAGAGAGGAAAGAAGGGAGGACGGGCGATTTGCAGAATTTAAACAGTCCCCGGGGGATAAGGCGGAGAGAAGAGCTTGGATTACGTCGGGGTGCACCGTTACCTCCTTCCTGCGGGATAATACAAAACACTGGCCCCCGAGTATATTAATGCCGGGCTTAATGTGCTCCGGCTAATTAATGGACCGACTAGTCTCTCCCTCTCTCTCTCTCTCTCCCTGCCCCTTCCTTTTCTTTTCTTTTATCGTCTACGTCACGCGTCTCTATGCCTTTCGCTCCTCCTTTATCCGCTTCACACTATAACAAATCTTCGAAATTTATGAACTCGAAGCCTCGATGCTTTTATTTTACGCGTAATTGCGATGATGGTTCCGGTTGATCCATTGCTTCATCGGTAGAGATTGAGATGAGTGTCGAAGTACGTAATTCATTGGATCAGGCCATGCATAAGTTAATCAAATTGAACAAGTTTAAAAAGTATTTTACTCTCATGTCATTCGTTATTGAACATTGTTTCATTTATCAAGAGTATTTATAGCAAACGCGAATGAAAATTCATGGGATGTATATTTCTGATAATTATCAATATATAAATTATAGCTGCAATAACTACATTTGTATCATACTGGATAATTTTCAATACATGATTTTAGTAAAATTTTAATCTGTTAAAAAATTGGACAAATAAGACCTTGCATCTGTTCAGTTGTAATAAACACAATACTATTATTTATGAAATCGAATATATAAATCTGACTCACTTTGCATTTATCTGCAAAGAATTTTAATCACTTGCGTAGGCATTCTTCAGTAACTAATACTTATTTGAAAAAGACTAAACTATGTTTAAAGCATCTACGATCTTCTAGACGATTTTATAACTTCATCCCTCCGGAAAATTAAAACAACATTTCTTAAACAATTCGCAGAAAAAAAATCAAGCTTCATCTTCTCCAGGCCGCTTTCTTTTATTACAACCGTAGCCTTTCGCTCCTCCTTTCCCCGTCCCCTCGGTCTGGCACACGGAGCTTCGCGACTTTGCGCTCTCGCGCATGGCGGCGCGCGTTTTGCATACGCATCCCTCGCTTTTCCCGGTGCCTCGCCGGGAAAGTACGAGATAACGGAACTGCCGGGGAGAATTAAGGACAAAAGCCGCTGAAATGGAAACCACGTTTGGGTCTCGATCTACCTAGTCCGGGTATATAAGAGGGAGTCTTTGAATTTGGCGCGCGAGCGAGCTTGAATAGCGTTGCCGTTGCTGCTGCTGCTTTTCTGCGGCGAAATTAGCCGGTCAATTAGCGGACGGGAGAGAGAATGAGAGAAAAAGGGAAGGAGCCGAGGCCGCGATAAGAACGGTCTAATGGGAATTTACGGTTTTTGTTTCGGAAAATATGATAGCCTTTTGCAGCGTAGCGTTGACGTGAATGGAACGGCTGGAATTTTCGTGATAACAAGCCCGGATGAAATTAAAAGATATCCGAAATTCGCAGTTGTTTAGACAAAATACTAGAAATTAATTTTGTAGAACAGATAAAAAAAATTCATTAGCAGACTTACTCAACTTTTGTCTTCGTCATAATAAAGAAAACGAAAATAACGGTTTTCTGATGAAGGTTTTCAAAGCAATATTTATCCATGAAAATGATAAATTTTAGTACCCAATTTTAGAAGTTTTCTTCACATTAGTTATTTTTTAATTTGTCAAATATTCTTAATGATAAATATTCCTAGTGAAAAATTTCTTCCAAGTAAAAAATTATCAGTGCGTAAATCAGTATATTGGGTTTTTATTGGCAGTGGAGCTGAAATTTAACATTCATTTCTACATAAAAACAATTATGTATTAGGGAGAGCCCTTTTCCAGTACAAAAAAGCACAACGTTCTTGGTATCGAAATCTCTCGCATCTGGAAAACCAAATTTTGGGTACCATTGACTATCGAAACAACTTCAATTGGATTACAAAAAATCTCAGATTCCAAGAACATACCCTGTTCGCAGAACTAACACCAATAAAAAGCAAACGTCTCCCACTCGACAATTACCTCTACGCAGCACGACCGTCCGCAATAACCCATCTCCACTCCGCTGCGGAAGCCGATCGCGCGGGTGCATAGGCGGCAGCGGGCGCGGGAGCTTTGATTTAGCGGGCTGCGGCGCTATCGTGCGACTATACAGGCCGCAGCCGCGCTCGGGTGCAGCGGTGGGGGTGGGGGTGGGACCTCGGCGGCAGCGGCGGCCAAGGGCGGAGCCTTGCAAGCTGCGCCCGCCGAGCACAAGGCGGGCACCCAGGAGGCGCAAGACTTTTTCCCGACAGAGTCAAGGCGCGCGCGCACGCGACTCCCTAACCTATATCGGGCGCTGCTCCTGCCGCGAGCGCAAGTAAGAACGTACCGCGACGCGCGACCAAGCTGCATCGGCCTTCCTCGGGCGGTATTGTGAGTGAGGTGTCATCATCAGGTGGGAAGGGTGACTGATGTTAGGGGTGGTTAACGGGAAGGATGGGTTACTGTTGTGAGACGTTACTAGTTGGCAAGACATCTTCCGGCTCGGTAAAGGTAAGCTTTACTTGCGAGTTTTTTATTATTTTGAGATTTTTTTAACGTTGGAAGAAAATGGGAAGACTATTCATGGCAGGATCAGTTATTCCGCGATTGTCACAGTGTTTCGCGATAAAATTCAATAATTTTGGAAGTTTTTACTGGTTCTCATTTTTATTAAAAAAATATTCTTATAAGTTGATATTCTTCCTTATATATTTTTCGTTATAAAAAATTTAAGTCTAACTAAAGAAATAATAAGCTTATTATAAATTCTCATGTAGAGATTAAAAATAAATTGTTCTAATAATATCACTCCGATCAATAAATTTTTTCTAAATGCTAAGAATTAGAGTATTGTCACGTAATCGCACTTTTTTATAATGTACACAATACTTAAACGATATAACTCTAAAATTCAGGTTGCAATTTACGTCAGGATAATTTTTAATTAAAAAAAAATATTGTTATAAATTCGTTATTATCCTTAATAAAAACATAAATTTTCAATCATATATTAAAAAACTAATTAATATTTTATTTTTACATTTCTCATTATAGGAAACGGAATTATTGTACGAAATATTAAATTATTTGGAATTTGATGCGGCTTTCGCATTACAATGCGCATTAAATGAAATTTTGATGTATGTAGATATGCTTATATTCGCAATGAATTGATTATAAATGATTCATTAATTTGATGTATATTACTGAAGAACGCGTTATCGGAAAATAAATTATGAATTTGAAATTAAATTATAATATTACATGTGTAATCAATATGCATAAATTGATAATAATAATCTCAAACGTAAATTGGAAACTTTCATGCATAAATATTATAATTAGGTTAATTATAATTGCGACCGAATGCTATCGAAATTAAATGTTCCCGTTAAAAATTTATCAAAATATTTTAAAAAATTGACAGTAAAAATCACAGTTGCAATCGGTGTAAGAATATAATACTCAAGTCGTTACGAAAAAACAAAATTATATTGCTCATTTTCCAAAACCGTCAAGCGAACATCGTCATAATTCAATAACCCCCTTAACTGACCAGCACACACGAATCAAATCTCCGACCCCAACTGGTCCGCGAAAACAAGTATTACAACGGCTTTTACAAAAGCAAAAGCACAGAGAGATACCCGGTGTCACCGGCAAGCTTACACGCGACAAAGCCGATAGGCGCGCCGTGACAGTGACGTGTCTTTGGGCTTTGCAAAACGCCGCCGCGGGAACCTCTTGCGTCGTGCGTGCGGTTCACGCTCGATCGAGCCGATTCTGCGGGGGTAGTGTTCCGCGAAGCGATAGAGATAATCTCGCTCTGCCGTCGCCGCGCGCGCGGCTGAATGAGAAACGCGAGAGGCCTGTGTGTCGTTGCACTGCCTCGTTTATCACTCGTAGGAGGAATCATTTTTCGGCGCGGTTCCATTGTGCGGGAGTAGAGTCGTTTCGAAGGCGCGTGTGTATAGTGTAGCATGCTTGGGAAAGATTAACAAAATTCCGCGACGTCAGCACGGATCGAGTGCAAATATCATACGTGCGAATTATGTGCAATAATTAGTGCGAGAATGAAAAATGATATTGCTACAAACTGGAATGATTTAGAACTATATTCTATCGTAACAGAGGTGATATAACCTTAATTTAAAATAATTAAATCAGTAACTTAATTCGTTTTTGTGAAGTTTTTTTGAGATTAACAGATTAATTTTGCAACAGTCGAAAGAAGTGACTGATCCTGATTCAATTACTCTTAAAATAGCGTTTCCTTGCGATTCGCTGATAAATAAATGTTAAAACTTTAATAACTAATAAATCTATAGAATTTGAAATTTTCTGAATATTGACTTTTCAAAGATAAGACCATATAAAATAAATCTTTTATTCTGAAATTAAAATTCTTCTATTTCTAAATAAACTAAAAATAATCGTGTCAAAAAATGGAAGCTTTTTCTTTGTATTTTATTAACGTAAAATGCTACATTAACAGCAATAACAAACAATCAAAAACTGTTGATTTAAATGGCCAAGCTTCCCCACGAAACCGCACTCGTCCACGCAAAGCTCACTTATCCTCGCAGCAAAGTCCGACTCGCGGTTAGAAAAAGGCCAGCTAATAAAGCGTCCGGCGATAAAAACAAAAAGCGGCGCTTTAGGCCCTCGACATCCGTAATTGACTTAACATTTGATAAAGCCGACGGCAGTAGCTTTCACAAAGGTCCCCGAGAGCAGGCAGACGTTACGCAAGACCCGGGAGCGCCCCTTCTTGAAGCGATATCGGGGGCTGGCGGCAAGAGGGTCGCTCTGATCGGCGCGCAGAGGCAGTTAGCGGTTGATGAACGCCCGGCGAGTAATCGAATTATCGTTGCTTTGAGGATCACGAGCCCGATGGCTGATCCGATCAACGCTTTCGCCGATGGATAGATTGCCAGCCCAGCCAGCGATGCGAGCCACTTCCGAGAGGCGACCGCTCTTGTGCAGTTGCTCGGACTCCGGGTGGAAGGCCTCTACAGTCGTCGCGGTCCACTGGGCCGGCTGAGATTCTCCCGCTGCCTTTTGCCGAGAGAGGGTTGTAGAGTAGTGCCGAGATACTACGCGAGTTGAAGCCTTTACTAGACTTTAATGAGCCTAAAGTAAAAAGGGAACGTAAAGACGGCCATGATGCCGAGTTGGTTGCTCGTGATTAGCCTAGGGTTCGTGTGGACCAGTGAATTGCTCTAGATCAAGTCCTCATGTTGATTTCATCTGCGAGTACACAAATTTTGGACCTTTTCAAGAAAACTCTTTAAATACTAACATTAGATTTAAGTAACATATTTAAAGGTTTAAAGAGATATTTCAAAAATTTGACAATTTCAATGAATAGCATATACTTGAAAATTAAATAAATTATTGAAAGAACATATTACACATTGAGAAAAAATTGAAAAAGTCCATTCGGTCCGTCAGATAAAATATCAAAAACTAATTGACACGTAATTTTTCTTTTTCCAATTTAACACTTATTAATAAAGATACAGCAAGTAAAAGTTTGCTCACATCGTGACATCACAATGGCTTAGTATATCTATATATCTATATCACATCGTGACCTCATCGCCACTTTTAAATAGCTCTTCGTTAATAAACATTAAATTGAAAGGATACAAAATACGTGTCGATTATTTTTCGATATTCTGCCTCGCGTTGTTAATGAAACTTTATTTTATTTTTTTATTTTTTACCTAATTCAATAGGAAAATATGAAAATTTCAAATACGTATACTACAATCAGCCTTCCCCTTCAGTTTATATAACAATCAAAAGCGACACTTTTACCTGCCAGGCAACAACAGCAAGGAAAGTTGACCTAACCTCAAATATCGGGCGAAAAATAAAGTAAACAACAATGCCAGAGCGGAGCAGTAACCGCAAACGAACTTGAGAAGAATGCAGCGATTTTCCGGGGTAGTTTTGCGGCTTACCGCCATAAACATCCGTGCGAAACTCGTGTAAGAGACAGCGCCAAAGGCTTTGAGGGCGATTCCGCTTCTTCTCAGGCGACGGCGCGGAGGTGCTACAAAGTGAACATCGACGCGGAAGCAGAAGCGCACCGGCGGGAAAGAAGAAAGTGTTTATTTGAGAAAGGAACGAGTTCGTTACGGGGGTTTTCGTGGCTACCGCGGGAATGCGCCTCGTCGCTTGCGGACGCTGAGGCTGCTCCGCAGGAATTTCCACGTCCGGCCTGGAATCCCGCCCAGGAACTATGTGCGCTAGCCATCGGACGACGAAATGCTTACGCAAGACAGCCGAATCTCTGAGATACTGCGCATTGAGATATAGATAAACGGTTGAATACTCCGAGTCTACTTGTCACTGTTGCAAGTCAATTGAGAATGTTAAGTGATTACTTTTTATCTTATTAAAAGCTCAATGAGAATTTTAAATAACGAGAGCAATGTGGGCGTGACTAAACAGTGTCTAAAACAACATCTTCAGTAGTATAGTGGTCAGTATCCCCGCTAGGCGGATGACCGGGGTTAGATTCCCCGCTGGAGAGAATTTTTCGCCAACGGTTATTTTATATAATACACGTATATATATATATATATATATATTCCAGTATTTCAACATGGCCGCTTATCACTTTTTAAAGAAGGGATTACATAATATTTTCATTATTTTCTAATTTAAAAAATTTACATATCCATATTCAAGTTTTCAAAATTCCAAAATAAAACTGAAAAATATTTAAATAACGAATAAACTTTGTTTCTATTGTCCTACAAACCGATCTCCAAACCTAAACAAAACCAAGTTAAACTGTGGGTGAAACTGCACTAATTAAACAGCCAATTATCAGCAAGATTAAGAATCCCTTGCAGCCCAAATCCAAAGTCCCATCGACAACCCCGTTCAATTTCAACGAAGGGGCTTTTGCGAGTTGTCGCACACTCGCGCCGCCTCTTTCAACACAATGGCGGGCAGAGAAGAGGCGCGCTATGAGCAAAGTTTATGCGGTTTCAATATGTCCTCCTAACCCTGGACAATATTACCAGGACGTTAATATCTTCTTGCGGTCGAAACTTCGCAGGGGGTGGGGGAAGCTCTGCAGGGTTAAACCGGCGGCGAAGGTCCCTTTGATCCACGAATTAAGGACGTCGTCCTCTGCTGCAGCCTCTCCGAGGCTTTTCTTCCTACCGCGTGCCTTCGCTGTTTTATATACGCGAGTTTGCGTCACAATCGGCATTCCGATAGGACCTGCTTTGTGGACGAGCCATGAGATTTATTTTTTGACGGTGATTGAAACGTGTCTGATTAACAAAGGGATACCGGGAAACCCTACTTCTAATGAGATATTTTTAGTATATGAATATAATGCAGGTATTAATAGTCGTGGACTCATGTAAGAGTTTGCTGACTCTTGTTCAATTCCAGAAATGAGACTATATTTCTCTGTAGCTTGATGGGTTTACATAAATTGATGTTGAAACAATGCGATAGGATCTAAATATAGCAATATTTAAGTAGCTAATTTCTAATTAAAGCATATGTTCTTTCTCTGAGGTTTGTAATATTTAGATGGTTAGATTTTTATTCGTTGTAAATTAAAATTTTCTTTAAATCCTGCGAATCTTATATCAGTAAAATAAAATCTAGGTCAACTTTTATATGCCTCAAGAGAGTTTAAATTCGCCTTTAGACTGTGCAAAACAAAACTTTTAACCGCATCATTTTCTCGATTCTTCATCGAAACTAAAGAAGAACAAGCGAAACACTAATAGAACAATAATTCAGTGCCCAAACAGAGGCTGCGGCTGCATCCGCCAACTACGGAAGTCGCGAAAGAGAGACAGATCCATACCTCAGCTGGCGAAGGGGGTAGAACGGGCGAAACTAATTCGATTCTAAACTCTGACCACGCGCGGCGCCCCCGCACTGGCCGCTCGGACACAGATGGCACTAACCGCGGTTAAATTCTCAAACCGTAACTCTAATTACTCATAGACAAACCCGGATCCGAAGCGCGACAGCTGCTGCTGAAACTTGTTAAGCGAGCGTGGCGGGTACCGATGCCGGAGCCGCGTTGCCTCCTTTTTTTGGGCCGGGAATGCGGTTTTTCGCGACTGAAGTTAATCTTGGATTTTTAGCGACAGACGTGCAAGTTTTTAGATAAATGAGGTGGGAGGGCACTTTTTATCCTGGTAAAGGAAATTATGGCCATTGATCAATGGCATTTCAAATCTGAAACCGGTTAAACTTTTTTTGGATTAATTATTTTAATTTTTTATCTTTACGGAACTTTTTTTCGATAAAAGATCACGCAATTAGAGTAATTCTTTGAACTTTTAAAATGCAAAATATTACTAAAATTCGAATTACTGAAAAAATTATCATTTTTATAAAAAGTTGCTTTACTAAATGCATCAATATTTGTGTTTCAGGTATAAAAGGTGAAAAAATAAAATGACTATGGACACAACCAAAAACGAAACCAACAGGAACGGACCTGCGCAGCAGGAATGCGCTGGGTGCAGAAAAGCAATAACAGATAGGTGAGAATATTTTATTTCTATTCTACCTTCATAAGACTCTTGCTTTCTTATTCGCTCTCGGATTCTGGCATGCTGGCAAATAAAATTGCATCACTATCGATCGCGCCGAAGGGGAACGAACAAGAAATCGTAAATAAACCAGAAGAAAATTTCATACAGAAATGCCAAACAAAAATATTTTTCGAAGATTTTTCATTTCCAATCTCAATTCCAAAGAAGCTATTTTGTTTTTCAATAAGAAAAGAAAAGTATTTCATAAGTTAAAGTCTTTTTATAAATTCAGCAGTAAAAATCGAGTTCAGCCAGGCAAATACATTATTGTTAAAATAAATTATTTTTCAAATTCACGAAACCTTCCAATAACAATCAGTTTATAGTTAAAAAGTTATATTAAAAAAGTTCAATCCTTTTTTTTACAGGTTCTTACTGAGGGCAATAGAAATGTTCTGGCACGAAGATTGCCTGAAGTGTAGCGCCTGCGACTGCAGACTCGGCGAGGTGGGTTCTACCTGCTTTGCCAAGGCAAATCTCATCCTCTGCAAACGTGATTACTTACGGTAAAACTTCTAATATTTAAATCCTCTATCGGGAAAGATTCCCCTCGGACTCGGAAATAAATTTCAAGTCCCGCCTCATGAATAACCGGGAAAAAAACAGAGTGCCCAAAATGCGCGCCGCAATCCATTTATCAGGGCAAGTGACGAGGCACGCACGTAGACAAGACCGCAGAGGCTCTCTCTCTCTCTCTCTCTCTCTCTCTCTCTCGCTCTCTGGAAATTTAATATTTACCGAATCGACAGAGGCATTAATAACGCTTATTGATTCAGCATCATCGGGCCATAATTGGGCCGGCGCGTAACAATGTTTAACGAATTATCGTTAAACGGACGGGGCGCGCTCGCCGACAAACAAAGTACCCACCGCCGTATTAATTTCGCGCGACTTGTCGATGGAAGTATTCAAAGTCGCTGCCCTCGCCCCCCGCGCGCCAATAAACTTTCGGACAACGCGAGCAGAGGGGCGGACGGGGGGGAGGCGGGGGAAGCCCGGTAATATCGTCCCCAAATATTGGGCCATTAATAAAGCCCTTAGTTTGAATGGGCCGCGCGGCACCTGCGCGTGGAGGCCCTCCCCGGGGAGGGAGCTGCCTCCCATTGGAACGTAATCTCGACGCGGCTTATTTGCCCGGGAGTTTGTTTGCTCTCTCCGCGGTATTCAATAAGAGAAACTCATCTGTAAAATTCGATTTATCACTCGCTCTCGCTGCCGCTGCCGCCGGGAGGCAGGGTAGGGCGGGAGGGAGGGAGCTACAGCGGAATGCCACCGAGGGGTGCGACGTGCGAGAGCGTTTTCGAAAATTGGTATTAGCGGTGGCTGGTGGCGGAGAGGGTGAGACCGATTTTCCGAGCCGCCGTTGTTGACTCTTTATTGTTTTTTCATTCTGTTGCCCGCGGTTTTTTTACGGGATTCCGAGGGGAGCGAAGTGCTTTAAGAGACACCGAGTACTTTTCGGATATAGCATTTAGACGGTGATTTGTTCGTAATTTGAGTAAGCAGGGAATATTTGGATAACGGCAATTCTTTTAATTAACTGAAGAACTTTTCGCAAAACATATGTTGGTAATTAAATTAAGCTAGTCCAAATGAGTGATAATTTTTGTTTTAAATTGTAAGAGTGATTTTTATCCAATGTAAATGTTCTTTGAAAATTTGTTTTTTTAAATATACATCAAATTTAAAGCCATTTGCTGCTCGACTGATTTATAAAAAAACAAAAATATTAAATAAAAATTTAATACGAACCACCTGTATCAAGAAACTAATTAATCGGTCTTTTCCAGACTTTTCGGAAACACCGGTCACTGCGCTGCGTGCAGCAAACCCATTCCAGCTTTCGAAATGGTGATGCGTGCAAAGGCGAACGTTTATCACTTGGAATGCTTTGCGTGTCAGCAGTGTAATCACAGGTAATTTTTCATAACTTTAATTACTTTCATTCTCTTCGCAATATTTGGCATTGCGAGCACGAAATTACGAAACACTAATTAACGACGCATTTCGAAAAATAAGATCGATCCAGCAAGATTACAATTAAAATGCAAAATAAAAGAAAATTAGTACGCGTACACCGTCGTTACGAACAATTATTTAATTGAACTCCGAGAACAACGAGCCGATCTAAAGATAGACCCAATGCTAATTTGTTAATCCAACACGCGAAATCCATTAGGCCGGTCTGTGTTCCAGCGGCGAGATAACAAGCAATTCCGGAGAAAATCGAAGCTTCTACGCGCTACAAACTAGCTCGTGAATAAGGCCGCACCGGGTCCGAGAACAATGGGGCCGCGGAGCCGGGGAGGCGCGACAAAAGTGCTAAAGCAAGCCCTAAAGACAAGTGCGCCGGCCATTAAGCCGCGAGATAAGGAGGACTCCAATTGCCCCGCGAGTCCCCCGCGCGGCATTACAATGCGCTCGCTCGCGTCTCCGGGAGAGTGGAGCCCAAGGCGACGCCTATCGCGCGCGGATTGAATTTCCGATGACGCTGCCTTCGAGCCGGTGCGCGAACTTTCGGGGAGTCGGAATTTCGAGCTGGATTTTGCGGGGGTTCTCGCAAGCGGCATTGTTCGAGTTTTCAAGAAAGATCGAAATTTTCAGGCTCCGTCGAATGAAAAAGATGAGGATTTTAGAGCAAACGCAGAAAGTAAAACTGGCGCCTTGGACTAATTATTTGATTTTGAGTAAAAATGGGGAGGGAGAAACTTTGCATTTATTTACTTTATTTTCAAAAAATCAATGTGCAAGCTGAGAAAAAAACTTCATTGAATCAATGAAATCGTTAATCATATAATGACAATTAAATATTTAATCATTTGAAATACATTTTTAGTTGAATGAAATATGATTTGATTAGGTCAAAGATGATGTTCTCGAATCAAAGAATTGATCAAATGACAAATATGTTCAAAGAATTAAATATTTAATTGGCACTATATGATTAACGATTTCATTGATTCAATAAATTTTTTTTCTCAGTGCATACTAAAAAATTTCCTTGTAGAACTGATTTCTATAATAACACGTCTTTCTCAAAAAGAGAGATTTATTCATTAAAACATCAGTTTGTCAACTCCGCCTTGCTCAATAAACACTCGGGCCAATTATCCCTAATGAATAATTCAGCCGCGTAACACCCGAGTCGTCGAGCCCAACGAGGTAGCCACCTCTAATGGGCAACGAAGCTAAAAAAAAAAGTCTCAGTCCCGCAAAAAAAAAACGCCGAGAGCCCATAAACCTGAGCATAACCGTCGAACTATGCCCTGAATAAGTGAGTAAGTAAAGCTGCAGCCCGGCTCGCGCTTCTCCCGCTTAACTCGGCGAGAGCCGGGCTCGCGTTCTGCGCAGTGTTGCCCCCGGGGGGCTTGTAACTAAATTGGCGGCAGTATATTACCGGTTAGACTCCGCATTTAATTTGAATATAATCGGCCCGGCGGATCTCAGAAGCGCTTCGTGACGCCGGGCTCCGGAAGTCGGCCCCCGGGACACGCCGGAAGCAAAATGGCCGCGAGAGCCCGAGGAGAGTTGACTTTGCCGAGCGCGGAAAAAGGGCGCGAACGAGACACTTCGGGCCGCCGTCGCCGCCGGTGGGCTGGTCACCCGACGGCCGGCTTCTTATTCTCGCTGCGACTGTCTCGCGACGGATGGACTTGTATGGAGAAGCGTGAAGAGCTCTGGGAGGTAGACGCGATTGTTTTCGGGGTGAGAAGCAGCTATGCAAATTTTACTGCAGGAGATTTCGGAGAACATCTGGAAAAGTTCATTGAGAAGGTAAAGATTACAATTTATTAAAATAATATTAGATGTGAACTAAATGATTTGTTTTATTTTAATAAGATTATGTGTAATGACTTCGGTCATAATTTTTTTCAACTAAAGAGCGTGACTTTTAATCTCCTAACGTCACTTCCTCATCTGAGCTTTCTTACTTCAAGCTTTTCAAGATTGACTCACGATATACTGCATTTCCGTTCATTAAAATATTCTGAAATCATTTCGAGCGATTATACTTTTCTGAACATTTGCCGAGAAACGGAAACTTCATCATTTTAGGAAACAATAAACACGCTAATACTGATCTTCGAATGAATAATTCCATTATGAAAGGCAAACCGCCGCTGCTTTGAGAATCAGTCAAGTTTACTTAATGAAGGGCTTTGGCCGTTAGCTCGAAATGATTGAGTAGATGCAGTCTAAGATGAGTAAGCCGCCTTGACTTATGATCCACTTGGACTCGCGAAAGCTTTTGTTTGGCAAAACCCCCAGTGTCTATTCTCCCCGTTACGTCTCCAACAATGACCCCAAACTTGCCGGTGGCATTGTTTCCCGTTATTACAAGTACAATGCGCGGCTGCTACTTGTAAGAAAATAAATGCTCCAGACGTTAAAACTTCGCTGAGCGCCGGCTCAGTGCCTTTTTATCGCGGCATTTAAAAAAGTTTCGACTTTTGAGGATACTGCCGAGCATTGGAATACTGCATTAGATATGGAAATTCTTTAGCTCTGAGTTTTAAGGTTGGAATAAATAATACGTAAAATTAAGGCTTCGTTGTAATTAAAAGTTCTTGCTCACTCTGTAAGTAATAAAAACATTTAGAATGAAATTCTCATTTTGGAAGGTAACTTTCTACCTCATGTAAAAAAAGTCATTATTACGCAGTGAAAATGTGCTATAAACATAGAAGACCTGATAAAGGCACATTTATTAAACATCCAAAATGCAGAAAATTTTAGCAAAGAGCACCAACTAAATTCCAACTTCTCTCTTACTGCACCGAAAGAATTCCCTTGATCCTCCCAAAAATGGGCGAACCTTCGGAAAAAGAATGAACACACAGAGTCCTCGTCGGCAATGAGAAATGCTTTAAAGCTCAGATTGGCATCGTCGAGCTTCCGAGTCAGAAAAAGCAGGCTCGCGCGATTAAACAACTTAGGTGTTTTATGCGCTCGCGTGAGCCAACCTGGCCACATCCGTTTCCGGTTTACCGCGGCCGGTCAACCGCTTCCGCGGCTCGCGAAGCAGAGAGAGAGAGAGAGAGAGAGGGAGAGAGGAAGGGGCCTGGCATCCTTTTCCTCTTGGCAGTTACGTGGATGCTTAGGCTCTCGTTGGCCTTTACGAGGCCCAAGAGTGAGCCGAGGGTGCTTCGCTGCTTTTATGACTGAGGCCTGGAACGAGGCCGTTCTCGAGGGCGAGCAATGATTTTTAAAATTGATACTTTGTAGCTACGTTTATGCGGACGAAGGTGTGAAAAAAACGCTTATTTCCGCGGAGGGATGAAAACGTCTTGAGTTGTTTAAGTGTCGTTGAGCGAATTGTTACTGATTGCGATTGCCGATCGAGCAGGACGGTGGCGTGTTGAAATTACATGTTAATAATGTCTCGTTAAAATATGCGAATCGACTTTCCAGGCACATAAATGTTAATAATTTATTTTAAAAGTACATTCTCAAATTACGAGATAAAATTTTGCAATGAAACGCAAAGGCTGAAGGCCGCTGTTATAAGTACATTTTATAAATCATTTGAATGAAAATACCGATTTCCAGGCCTGATTCTTCGCTGCGCCCCTTACTTTGAATTCAACTAACCTTTTAATCTAAATTAACTTTAATACCACCCTTAAAATCGTCCGCGACTGCAACCTTACACCAAGCCAACGAGCATAATTTAAATTTAATCTAAACTAAATCTGAAATAAGGTGCGAAGCCTAAAGTCATCCCCCCCCCCCCCCGACCCGCGATCAATCCGTGGCGGTGAAATCGATGCCTCCTCAAGCCAGGCCGGCTCTCCCGCGCATAAAGGTCAAGCAAACACGCTGCCTGACATTAGACGATATGCACACGGCCAGGCGAAATGCCGTCGACCCCCCGTGGCGGGTCAATCGCCGCCCCCTCGCGCCTCTCGTCCACCCCTTTGAGCCCAGACGACGGCGGCGGCGGCGGCGGCGCCCCTCGCCGTTCGTGCCGCGCGCCGTTTAATAAAAATCCAATTTCGCTTGATTAAGTACGGGCATTACGCATAATCGCGCCGAGGGCTTAAAAGACACGTGAGCGCGCGCGCAAGCTCGTACATCTCGGAGCGCGATGCTTTTTTTAATCCGGTAGACGGGCTGCTTCGCGGCTCTGTGCGTGTTTTTTTTTTTCTTTTCAAGCGGATTTAACGAAGTCTGATTTGCTTAATTTTTACGTTAGACGTGAAGCGAATGCGCGGGTATTTTTTACGCCTTCATTGCACGAGGTAGCGAGAAATGGAATACGAGGAGAGTTGATGGTTTTTTAAACAACGTTGTAAACAGCTTTCATTATATTTAGAACGTAATTTTAGCCAATGATCTAAAAAGCAAATGATGAATTGCCGTTTAATTTACCGATACAATATAAGGAACATCATAGAAAACTTTAAAGAAAGAATGCTTGCCGACAAAACATAAACTCTGAAAATCCGCAATCATCCACTTGCAGTTCACACCGTGAAGAGACAATGAGTGGAGCGGGCGTCGAAGCGAACGAAGCGCTAAGTAAAGAAGACGGGGCGGACGAAAGAGCGGGGAAAAAAGGAAAGCAGCCCAAGACGGGCGGCGCGCCTCGAAGCTTCCTAATCGAGTTTCGAAACAGCCAAGTCGAGCTGCATGGCAAACATCGCCGGAATAGGATTATAACAGGACAAAAGAGCGAGAGAGAGAGAGAGAGAGAGGCAGAGGGAGAAATTCGCCAGCCGGCCCTTGCGCCGATGTAACTAATATATATAGCCGGGGCAAGTTTCGATGCCGGGGCGCGCGCGCGCACCGCGGATTCGCGAGTTTTCCGAGAAATTAGCCGGGGTGATTTGCATCTGACGTACTTCTCCCTCGAGGCACAACGCACGTCGCTCGCATAGTTTTCAACTCTCTCTCCCTCGGTCTTCTCTTTTCGCCAGATGCCTCTCGCGCCTTCCGCCGAGTCCGCCCACCCCCCCAAGCTGGTGTCAATTATGCTTTCTTCGGGATGTATCAGGCCAGCCGACGCCTGCGATGAGCGATTCTATTTTTGAGAGGAGCAGATTCGAGGGGAAATTGGGAAACGCGAAGTTTCTAGATTAGCTCAAGTCTTTGCGATTAGCTTGCGAATCTTTGCTAATTCGACCCGTTAAATTGGTAATTAGCTTACTTGAAGTGATTTCAGCAAACGAAATAATTTAATCTCAATATTTTTCGGGTTTTTTAGATTTTTAAAATATTAACTACTTAATTTTACTTTATTGTTGCACAAATGAACAACAGAAAAATACGCTACATTTTCTTTCAGTTTTTATTTCAGTATGCTTAGCAAGTAAATTGTAACTCGTGCACAAGCTGTATGAAATAATTACTTAATGTAGAAATAAATTACTGCAATAGAATGAGACGAAGCTTAAATTAAATTAACAACATTTGCAAATTCAAGTCAATTTAAATTTAATTAAATAAAACTCGAGAACGAAAAGCAAAAATTGCAAAGTTTCAGGATACAATAAGCAAAGAATTTATTGCCATTAACGGAACGATTAAAGATTCAGGGCGGCGGCCTGAGTTCGGGGCTCTGCGCAGCGGAGTATTCAGCTCGCGGCACTTCATCCGTATAACAATTTAATTCAAGCCAAGCCGCTCGCGCAGCCGCGCGCGTCCAACTTTGCAACACTTCGCTTACTTATTCACAACAACCGAGTTAAGCCCAAACTCGTTCGGAGCCGGGGACTTAAGTTCCGAGGAGGGAGGGAGGAACACCTCGCCTCGGCGGATCTGCCGGATGGAGATAATCGAGCTGCCGGAATCAAAAGGGCTTACGTGTATTATCTCTCTGTGTATTCGCGGCTCCTCCGCTGCCTACTCTTAAAACTCACGGTTTCTCCTGCCTTGCGCATAGGAAACTTTTTATTAGTAGTATTTGATTGCAGGTTCAATATTAATTGCGCTGTATGTATTGAATTGCGCTTTCCAAGTAGTGGTTTATGACATGCATTCGAATTTTTATATTACAGAACTGTGCCATTGTTTTGAAAAAAAAAACCCGCAATTTTTTAAAACGATTATTTGTGGCAGAACATCCCCGAACAAATGTTCTCCAGTGAGACGTCAAGTAATAGTATATTTTTATTTGATAACTTTATCTAAAAGACCAAAAACTTATATTTATAAAATATTTAAATCACGTTAAGGACAGCCATTTCTATTATTTAATTTTGAATCACTGTTCTCTCTCACTTCGTTCACCTCTTCAACCCTCCGAAAATGCCAGTACTAAACGCAAAAATTCACGTAAAAAGCCGAGATAAGGGAAAAGCAGCCCCCGACAAAGAATTCCGATGCAGTAATCAGGATCCGGGGCGAACCTGATTCGCTGCTCCCGCCGCCGGCGGCTGCAGCGAGTCGCGTCAAGGAATTCGCTTTCGATTTCGCGACCCTCGCCGCGGCAGCGACGGCAGCCAGCGGCGAGGAGCGGTATCGCGTTCAAGCGCCGCTGCATCCGAACACTAGGATCCAGTTGCATTTTCAATGGCGATAATCCAAAACGAGCCTGCCGCCTATCCCTCTCCCGTCAAACCTGATACAAACGGCTCTTTAAAACGCTCGCGGTGGGAATTAAAATTGGGAGATGCTTTGATTAAAAGTGGGCAGATCGTTTGTTTCAGTGTAATTTGAATATTGGAGAAAAGAATGGTTCAATTACTATGATACGGCAATATGATTTAAATTTACTGTATAAATATACGATTTGTTGTTGTTATTGTGATAAAAGGCAACAGAAGATTAAAAATGATTGTAACAAAGAGCATTTAAGTCGTAATAAAATATAAATATTTTGTAAAAGAACCTATAATTTCAATTTTAGTTCAAACATTAAGGCCCAATCTTGTAACCTCCTCCCAAAGAGTCCTCCAAAAACCTTTTATACGCCATCAGCCAAATAAAATCCGGAAATGAAAGCGAGCCAATCCCCCCCATCAGCCTCCCCCGTTGTAAAAATGCAAAATCCGGGATCTCAAAGGGCTTAAAAGTAAAAATCAATGTCGCGACTTTCAGCAAAAGCGGCCGAGCCGCAGATATTGTTATTACAGCGAGCGATTGAAACGGAGGAGAGGAAGGAGGCAGAGCGCACGGTTGAAAGCGAGCGTCGCGCTTTGTCACCGGATAACCTAGACTCGGCCCAGCAAAGCTCGCCGCCGTTTACGCGCAGCCGATGAGGAGAGAGAGGGAGAGAGCGACTGTCGCGCTTTAACGTTCGAGCTGCACCCTCGCCACTTCCGCCCGCCGACAATCGGCAGCCTCCCGCTCGGCTTTATACTTTTCCTCCTCCTGATACCTGCAAGGGATGCTGCTGCTGCTGCTGCTGCTGCCGCTGCGTTTCGACGCCGAATGGACTTTCATTTCGCGGATGCGCCTCGAATTTTCGATGGTTTAGAGACTGGTGACAGGGGATGTAAAGTTCGGAATGGCTTCAGTTGTTCGTGGTAATCGGAAGGCCAGGGATTGAATAATTTTTTATGCAGATTCAAAAGCAAAAGTAAAAGGCCATTTATGGCATTGCTTTATAAGGCCGGAAAAATTAGTTTACTAAAAGCACCGAGAACTTCGCTTGCTAATCTTCCCTAATCTCCCCTTTCGAAAGTCCACTAATTTATCTTGAAACAGCATTTCTAACTGAAATGAACGACGACATCTACACAAAAATACTTAAAAGCTATCGGAAAGCCAAGTATGCCCCCACTCTTCGACGACTACAACAGCAAATCGAATAGCGCTCAAAAACAAAAGCCAAAGACAGTCTGTTCGCCCGGCCATCACGGAGACTTTAAGCTACGGTAGCGAGTTAAGCCAGGCACAGGTGAAGGCGGCGGAGAAGGGCTGCTGCCCCTCGAGGCGCGGCGTCTATTTTGCGAGTTAGACGGGCTCCAAAGCCCGGCGAGATTACGCCGTCACACTTTGCATGATGGCGCTTCAAAAAGCTGCAGCGTCTCTCTCTCTCTTTCTCTCTCTCTCTCTCTCTCTCGCGCGCGCGCGGGCCTCCAGACTGGCGCGCGAATTAATTCTCTGACTTTCCCGGGAGATGAGCCAGCTTAAGATATTTTTTGCCGTGTTTGATAGGTGCTCCTCGCGTTTTTAAATTATAAAATTCGTTCGAATTATATTAAAATGATACCATTAAGCTTTAACATTTTAGATTTGAAAAAGTTTCTATATAAGAGCAACTATTTTATTTTATTAAAATATTATTTCACTGTAAAAAGATTACAATGCTGTTAAAATATATTAGCATGAACATTAACAAATTAAAAATTTAAAATTATATTTTGATAACTTGCTCAAGATAACTGTTAAAATTACTATTATATACGTTATCAATGCGATCAATCAACCTATAAATTCTTCAAGTTTTTATCAAAATGAAATCAAGCGTGAATAAATAATACGTTACTCCTCTTTAATTCAAGTACATGCAAAAAGTACATCTTTGAACTATCCTCCAATACTCAGCACGTAAAGGCTATCCGAGAAAAAGCTCAAATAGAGAATGCAGCAAGGGTGAAGCTTGCGCTCGGAGCCCGAGTTATAATCGTACGCAGGCAGATTCCGAGCACCGGTGTCGCGCAGCGGGGGAATCGCATTCGGAAAGTGCACTCCGGCGCGTGCATTTTACGCGCGGCACTGCCGATGATTTATGCACGCCGCTAATTACCGGCGCACGCTGCCGCTGTTTTATCAGGGGCGATCATAGTTTTATTAAGGCCGCGGCATTGTCAGCTCGACTGATGGGGGAGCTAACCGAATGCGAATTCCTCTTTTGGATTGGCACGGTTGGCTGTGTTATCGGTTGCCTTCTTGTTGGCTTCGGATTGATGAGATTTGCAATCCGCTATTTTATGTAGTTCTAATTCAAGTCTGCTTTGATTCATTTTTCGTACGTATGGTGTTGGGGATCCCTTCATCTAAGTTTGTTCAAGACTGGAAAATGTATATGAATATTTTTAAAGTAAAGCAATACAATTTAGCCGAGATACTCAGCACAATAAATTGGCAAGGCATCAATTCCCGTCAATGTTGGAGGGATC
Source organism: Ormyrus thymus (assembly GCA_035582935.1). Lineage (NCBI taxonomy): Eukaryota > Metazoa > Arthropoda > Insecta > Hymenoptera > Ormyridae > Ormyrus > Ormyrus thymus. The sequence continues at coordinate 1,777,772 of JAWWEM010000027.1, forward strand.
AAATCGAACAAACAAGCCAAATTATCCGAGTATCACTAATGCATACTAGCCGATAAAACAACGTGCCTCGCTCACGATGTAAATATGCTGTAGGAAACTAATGCTATTTCATGCAGCATTATCTTTGAAATGACGCGAAACGTCAGACATTCTGTCTGTTTTGCCGTTGCAGCAGCCACGATAGATGAAAGTTGCACTCGCAATTGTACGATGGATCCAATTTTAAGATAACACCTGGCATTAATCACTGGAAAACTAACTAAAAGAGTGACCTGTAAATCATAATGTCCACTAGTTGAATTAAAAACATAAAAATATGATTTTTTTTACATTTTTCGTGTATATGTGAGTACTAATTAAATTGCGTGTATGTAATTACCTACGGGATTCAAAAATGAAAAAATATTAACGCTGTATAATTCGAAGTTTAAACATTACTGTAATAATGACGTTTTATCTATTTCATTTGTTCAATGTAAGTACTCATAAGTCAAAGATTTTTTAAATTTAATTAAAAAGGCAATTTAAGAAAAGAAACTATCCTTCTGTCACCTAAACAAAAACAAAGAAGCACATAAGTACGATGTGAAATAAGCTAAACAAACCATATCAATAAAAGACAAACGAATAAAGTTCCCGCAACCAAACCAGAGCGCAAAAGAATCAAATCCCGATTTTTCCAGGAAAACCCATCGAGCGCGCTAAACTATTTACCCGTCATCGTCGGCCGCGGCGCGACGGATGACTGCCGAAACTTCAAAGGCCCATTAGCAAATCCCATTATGGTCGGCGCGCGCCATATATGCTAACAATGCAGTATCGTAACTCAATGACGTATGCCGTCGTTTCCGCTGTGTAATCATCATACGCTTGTCCGTGCCCTGTCCTCGGCTTTCGCTCCTCGAGGGGGGGGCGGCGGCCCAGGCACGCGTCCTCCCCGATGACGACGACGCCGATGATGATGATGATCCCGCTGACAATCGATTCTGTAACGAGACGTGGCTGCAATTTTTTTTTTTTTTTTTGCATTTGCACGAACTAGACGCCCGCGATGTGGATGATTGGATTTTAACGGCGGTGACGGACGGGACGGGTACGTTTAGCGGAATGAATTTAGTGGATCATTATTGAAGTTGAATAGACGTTAAATTTAAAAATTCGTAGATAATATCTTGGATACTAATTACTATCAATCAATCATTATTTTCATCTAAACGCCGTTCTCAAAATTATAATGGAATGGATAAACTACCCGCACATTGATTAATTTAAATCAGTATCTGACGCAGAGAAAACTTTGCATTCAATCGAATATCTAAGCCAAGCTAAATAGCTGCTTAAAGAAAAAATTCGAAAAACGCATCGCGACAATAATTCCAAAGTTAACAATCGGCGAGCAATTTATCGGCAGCACAGGCAGCTCCGGACCATCAAGCCAAAATGCACCGTTAATTTTTACGCTCGAATTTAACGCGGGTAATAGAACGCAAAATAGCCGTTACGTCCAGCCGGTCCGCGTCCCTCGTATTTTACTCTTTTTTTTTATAATAAACCGCATAACGACGCGCGCCGCGCTCGCGGATACGCATTTCCATGAAATCGCTTTACAGCTCTGCCGCGCTCACGGCCATAAATAAAGCAAGCTGCTCGGCCCGCCCGCTTGAACCTGACGTCGATAAAATAATAATTACCCCCCTTCGACAATGGCCGTACAAATCGACCGTTAATTTTTGCCAATAAACAATCGGTAAGCCCGTGAAAGAGAGTCGAGCCCCGCAGATTTTGGCGTTGGGGAGGCAAGAGAGTTAAAAGCGTTAACGCGAGCCGACCACGTGAGTAATGTTTCGCCAGCGAGATTATAGCCAGGGAATTCTTAATCAGGCTGGATTTAATCCGCGTTTTGGGACGAGACCCCCTAAGGTTTACTCGTGGATTTAGTTTTTTTCCACATTTTTAAAAACGTCAATTAGCAGATGCTACATGATCTGCTCACTAACCAAATTCTTGAATAGCAAAACATTGTTTTTTGTACGTGTATTAGGAAGATTTTAAATTTAAGACTATGGCTTAAAAAAGTACAAAAAATTTATAAATTATAAGATATTAGTATAATGTACTGTAAGAAGTAGCAGAAGCAAAGATAATACGATTCGTGCACATTTTAACCGTGTATACTAAATAGTCATATACATACACGTGTTTAAGTATACGATTTTTATGTGCACAAACCAACCCAAGCCGGAATTCACGAAATACATGATTAATAAAAACTTAACGGTCATACTTTTATAGATCAGACAATAGTTTTCATATAAAATAAATAATTATTATTCGAATTTCAAGATCAAACTTTGGTATAAAATAAACGGTGGATTTGAGTCGAGCATCGTACAATTAAGCAGTGCAAGACTTAAAAATGACTTCTTTTGCAACTTATCTTGCTGTTTTTGCCGTGTTCGGTGAGTAACAAAAAATACATTATAAAACAATATACAAAAATAGTATACAAAAATAAATATAATAGTATAAAAATATTTATGGATTTTATATATAACTGCATTATTTAGCGGTTTCATCAATTTCTGCGGAAGAAGCCCCAGGATTTAATCCATGCAAGTACTTTAAAAACTGATAAACTCAAATTTTAATTATAATAACGTTGCTACACGTTTATAAACTAAAATTTTTTATTTTTTAGTAAGAGACGAATGGTACAAAATACCAAAAACAAGGCTTTATAATGACAAACCACGTGTTTGTATGTACTTCAAATAATTATTAGAACCACGTATGTTCCACTTTTTTACATTGACATTATTGAATAATTACCATAATAATTTTAGTCGACCTGAACGATGGTTGTCCAGCCGAAAGTTTTTATTTGGACTGTAATGAATGCTTTTGTAATGATGGCAAACACGCTGGTTGCACATTAATGGGATGCCCACAAGTTCCTCAGATAGGCAAGTATATACGTATCATCTAATAAAAACAATTTCTTAAATATTATTATTTAAAAAGAAATTTATTTTAAACTTAAGCCTTTTAATTATTTAATTTTGTGTACTAATTTAATTCTCTATTCAAATTGCAGTCGATTGGGCACCTGGAAAACCATGCCCAGCTGGAAGAAACTTCTTCCATAGATGCAATAACTGTAAGTGTTCTTCTGATGGAAAACTAGGTATTTGTACATATAAGGCCTGCCCTGACTTCAGCAAACCAGAATCAAACTAATTATTTTTTCCAGAATAATTATAGACATACATATAATATAATAAAGTGATATTAACTGATGGAAGCTATTGAAAATATGCATTTATTAGTTCATTATTTTCATTTTTCAGATCTAAAAGCTTGTACATGTTTTTGTAAAGGTTGAATGAAATTTAAAAAACTTTTGAGTTTTACGTCAGCCCATAATCCGTCGGCTTAAGTATCGTATGCGCTAAAATTATGCAAAACCTGCTACGCATAGCGGAATAATAATTTCTGCTGGTTATGAGCAATAATAAAATACCAATTTATTGATCATGCCCCGCGTGCAGTTAGCTGCAACACAATTTATAATCAACGCTTTCCGAATCCTGTCATGATTGCCGGCGTACAAGCAAAATTTGCCAGAAAAATTATCGTTATTAAACAGTAACTTCACGATTTTTTTAAACGCTAAAAAAATTAATTTTGGAATAAAACATTACATTTACATTTTTCGAAGCTTGTGACATTAAATATTGCTGAATTTTTTACTGATTTAAAGGCTTTCAAGAAGTAGTTACACTTATTTAAATAGAATTTATCATCATTTTTTATATTAAACAAATCACTTCGATAATGAACTTATCCACTTCTACGCCGAGTAGTTCAGCGCAGGTTCGATTTCTTTAAACGCTCTCTCGTCTGCCAGAAACTCAGCTAATAGTATTAATTCGAAGACGCCTCACCCTCGAGACGCCTCTCCATCAGTAGGTCCTCCGTGACACCTTCAGTCCTCGACGTATCTGTGGCTGGCAGTCGTCCCTACTCGCCCACAATGTACCTACAAGCGCAAGTTCAGCCGAGCGCGCGTAATGTCTGTTGTCAGCAACGATGACGTCACTTTGCCGTTATATTCACAGTTCCGGCGGCGGCGTCGCGATCGCGCCGCGGCTTCTTAGCCCTTTCTCCCCAAAACTTGCCGTTCCGCGAGTTTGCGGCTAAATTGCATTAGAATTCACGGGGAGGAACTAATATTCGCTCGCTCTGTTCTAAGGTGTACCTAATTTCTTCTTTAGCTGCGCGCTCCGCTGATTCGCCCGCTTGGAATTTGCCTGAATTCGCATCATTGTCCCTTTGATTAGGTATTCATTTGCAAAAGTTAGTGACTTCGTGGTTTTGATTTAGAAACTGTGGCGGAAAAGCAGCTTAAATTCCAACAATCTTCAGTTATTGCCTATTTTTCAAAGTGATTAACTACCGTGGATGAAAATTTAAAAAAAATTGATAACTTATGCTTCGTTAAATGATTAGCCCCCGAAAACACTCAAGAAATAAACGATCACGCCGCGATCTCTCATTTACTCTTATCTGACGCAGCAATAATGAAGCTCAGCATCCTCGAACGCCCTCGGCCACGTATCTGCGCCTCATCTTCATCAAGCGATCAATAATAATAATCTCGATAAACGATCCCGGGGACCGGACGAAAAAGCTCCCTCCGCTCCTTCATACACAATAAGCAGTAAATTTATCGGGCAATCGACGCCTCGGCCTTTCTTGCCGCGCAACTTCTACGAGGCAACGAGAGGGCTCGCTCGAATCCCGGCAGATCAGCTGCTAAAGACGCGAGAAGGGGGTTAATCCTCCGTATAAGAAAAGAAGAATCGCGCCATATTTCTCAATAAACGATAAATCAAGCGGGAGCAGGAGAGAAGACGCCGCGAGTCACACAGCCGGAGCCATTAATCTATGGTTATCTACGACTCGCACCGGATAAGTGCGCTGCGGAATGAGCCATTTCACCCTTGGGACTCGACTCTCTCGTCGAGAAAGAGAGAGAGAGAGGGAGGGAGAGAAAGAGAATAAAAGAGGGAGAAAAGTAGGTAGCCCTTGGGCATCGTCGCGCGAGTCGCGCGCGCGCGACCCTTCTGATGAGCTGTGCAAAACTCGAAAACGACTTGGTTGTTTTCGTTAACGAGGGCCAGTGTAACGACTCGCCTCGAGAGAGAAGAAAGGAGACACTCTTCTAGCCTTCTCCTCTTGTCTGCGAGCAAAAACTAACGGGTGCGAACTTCTCTGTGTGTGCTTTGGAGGCAAGAGGGTGTTAGAGAGCGCCTGCAGACGCATGACTTTTCTTTTGTCTTAATTTCTCGCGAGCTTTGCGCATTTATTTTTATGGACGGCTTTAAATAAAATACTTCGCAGCTCAAGTGTTGCAGTAGTCGCAGTTTTGAAACTAAGGTACAAGAATTCTTCACCTGGAAATCTTTTCATTTATTAAATACTAATATACATTTACGTTATTTTTATAATAATAAATTCAATTTTTATCTTTGGCCTTTTCGATGAAGAAAAATAGCTATTTTAAGATTTCTGTTCTGGCTTAACCTACACAGAGAAAAATTTTCTAGAAAAAATTACAATAGTACATTTTAATTTGATCACAGACTGTAAAAATCCTAAAA
>JAWWEM010000027.1:1783534-1798323 GCA_035582935.1 Ormyrus thymus
TTAGGATTTTTACAGTCTGTGATCAAATTAAAATGTACTATTGTAATTTTTTCTAGAAAATTTTTCTCCGTGTACAAGTTCAACAAACTTGGATGAATTTTCAGTCTCCGTAGCTTAGAGTTGTATAAACACGAATTTTTTTGATTTAGTATTTTCATTAAACTGAAAAAATTGGAGAAGTTTACTTTTGTAATCAATCAACCATTTTTAAAGTAAAAAAACAACACATATTGTAGTTCAGCACTCTCGCGTCGGACGTATCTTGGACTTTCGTTATAAATTGTTGAGTTTATCGTCTTTTCTTAATATTAAACAGACTATCTTTAAAGCCATCATCATAAAAGCACAAAGTTATCAGATTCCTATATTATAGCCCAATTAAATAATCAGGACATTCCAAGCAGACTTTTGTCATTTTTAGCCACGCGTTACAATTCCCACGACAGAAAACAGCGTAAAAGGGCGCAGCGAGCACAAAAGAGCAGCGGTCGAAAAAAGAGGCGAGGAACTTTATCACGAGAGCCTGCTAGCGAAATTCCAAACTTGTGCCCCTACTTCTTGAAAGGCGATCTTGCGACAGTGGGTAGAAGGCGTGTTTCGTCTCAAAGTTGCCCCCTCCCCCCGCCTTTACTCGGAGCCAAGTGGCCCTCGACGAGTCCAGTGCATCAATTTCAACTTTGACGGGGGCCGCATCTTCCTTCGCTTCTTCTTCTTCTTCTCACCCGCTGCATTTTCTTCCACTTAGAGATAAGGGGAGAGGGCACGAGTGCCGAGTTATTCTTTAGTTCGTTAGGCTGACGAGGGTAGAGAAAAGCGAGCTTCGCTGCTGCTACTGCTTAAAGTCCGTTGTTGCGGAGGAGGGAGGGGAGGGGGGTTATTTGGCTAAAGAGAACGAGGTGAGCATCTTCTGCACTGTGAAACTTTGTTTAATGATTTTTTACAAAAACACGTAAACAGTATCAATTTGATGCTGAGAGGTTAATCTCGCTTTCTGCATTTAAAAATATTTAGTAAAAATTATTGTTATTGCTATTTACAATCTAAAGCTTCATTGAATACATATATATTAATATATGTATTAACATAATAATATATTAATTAAATTATTAAAGCAATAATTCAAAATTTCTTACAAAAATATAGAGTAATAAATAGTAAACTGATAATTTACAATATTTATTTTCATATTCTTTAAGACAAATTGGAATTATTATAAGCTAAGCAAGATATAGACAGTTCCAGTTATATAAACGATTATCCTCGACTTATCTATCAGCAGCGAAATTCTCCACAATGATATAAAGTTTCCTGGATCAGCCCTATCGGTTGTTCTACGTTAAAGTTTTCCCCTCCACCAAAGTAAGGCAAAGCAAAGCAGTTGTCGTTACACTTCAAACAGCCGCTCTTTGAAACATAGCCGGAAATCAAACAAACTGCCGAAGCACCGATAAGACGCCGCCCGGTCCGGTCCTCGATATCCGACTCCGTATTATGTCTAACGAGGAGCTAGAGAATTAGGAGGCTTAGAGAACATTTGATAAAAAGTCAATTTCAAGACAAAACGCATCATATAAAAAAGTATTGCTACTGGTAAAAACGTTTTTAAGAGAGATCTATCATACCAAGCTTTCTAAGCTTTAAAAAATGTTATTGTAATGTTTTATTCTAAAATTAATTTTTTAAGCGTTTGAAAAAATCATAAAGTTATTACTGTTTTGTTAATTGTGTAACACGTAATTGTATTGCAGCTAACGGCATGATCAATAAATTGGCATTTTATTAATGCACATAACCAGCCGAAATTATTATTCCACTATGCGTAGCAGGTTTTGCATAATTTTAGCATATGCAATACGTAAGTCGATATTTTATTCAATCTTTACAAAAACATGAACAAGCTTTTTGCAAGTACCGATTTGTCTAAAAATTTCTGTATTCCATCTCTTAAAAAAGTGATGACGGGAAAGTGACACATGAATAAAAGATTGTGATTAGCTGATTTTCATAGAAAATGAGACCGAATTGGCTAAAATGTTAACGTTTCTGTTGCATTAAAGGATTGATGTGATTGACTATAGTATATAGTAAAGTTGAACTAGCAGAACCAGACTTTATAAATTATTTTATTTCATTTTCATTCATTGATATTTAAATTTCAAATGAACTGTGAAATGCAGAAATATTTTTAAAATAATGTATTATTTAATTTCAATGAAATTGAAATATATCAATAAATTAAAATAACTTTATGTAGGATAGAAATATTATTTATTATTAAAAGTATTTATTATTAAAAGTATTTTAAGTCCCGGCATTCAAAAGGTGAGATCAAATCCTATCGATTAAAAAACATTTTGTCCAAAAGTCTTTATTTGTTCCAAAGTTATAGTCAAACAAAGAATAACCGTTTAAATAAGCTAAAATTACATCAATGAACTTTTATGCTATTTAAATGACCATTCTTTGTTTGACTATAACTTTGCAACAAATAAAGATTTTTGGACAATTTTTTTAATCGATAGGATTTGATTTCACCTTTCGAATACCGGGAGTTAAAGTACTTTACAATTAATTGTTGGAAAGTTATAAGTGATTTAAAAAAACTGATTTTTTTTCTTAGATTTTCGGTAAAAGAGCAATAACTTTTGAAAAATCGAGCATACTCCAAAGTTACAAGAAAATCTGTGACCCAAAGGTCAAATGAGAATATTGAAGTAATAAATGCATTTTTTTTAATTTTTGTCAGTTAATATCGTTTTATTTATTTTTACCATTATTCTAGTCAAAATAATTAGTTTGGCACTGGTTTGCTAAGGTCTGGACAGCCCTTTCGTGTGCAAGCAGCTTGTTTTCCGTCGCTCAAACACCTGCAGTTGTTACACTTCCAATAGAAAGGTCTTCCAGCTGGGCATGGTTTTCCAGGTGCCCAATTGACTACAATTTGAATAGAGAGTGAAATAGCACAAAAAATAAAAAATTAAAATGCTGACGATTAAAATAGATTTTTTTAAAATCATAATATTTATATAAGATATTATTTTGATGACGATTCGTATATACGTACCTATTTGTGGAACTTTTGGGCATCCCATTAATGTGCAACCAGGGAGTTTGCCATCTTTTTGACAAAAGCAAGAGTTACAGTCCAAATAAAAGCTTTTAGCTGGACAACCCTTCTTTAGATCGACTAAAATTATTATTGTGATTATTTAATATTGTGAATTTAAAAAATGGAGTGGTTCTAATAATCATTGTAAGTACGTACAAACGCGTGGCTTGTCATTAAGACGCGATCGTTTTGGTATTTTGTACCATTCGTCTCTTACTAAAAGATAAAATGAAATTTTATTTTGTAAATGTATAAGTGATATTTAGAATTAAAATTTGAATTTATTAAATTTTGTATACTTGGAATAAATCCTGGGGCTCTTTCTGCAGAAATTGATGAAACCGCTAAAAAATGCACAGTTATGTCTTAAAATCCATAAATATCTTTATACAATTATATTTATTTTCGTATACTTTTTATTTTTTTTTGTATATTGTTCTATATTATATATTTTCCATTACTCACCGAACACGACAAAAACAGCAAGATAAGTTGCAAAGAAAGTCATTTTTAAGACATATACTGTTTAAATTATCTGTATATATGTAAAACTTCTACTTGTTAATGGGAAGATATTAAGGAATACTTTTTAGATGAATTAACAAATCACTTTATGTCAAGTCTATATTTTATGACTTTGTAAAGTGTGACGGGCAAGAGTGTGCTCGTCGCCTAAGCGCGGGCCCTTTTATTGATGCAGAAGACATTGGTATCGTTAGTGGTTGTTGTAATTTCGCCACTTGCGCGGCCGTTATCGATATAAGCGTCTTTTCAAATGACTTCGTCACATTATTCCCTCCTTTTCACGAATTCCAAATAAGTAAAAAGAGTCAGTATCAAGAGAATTTAGTATGATTTTTCATTAAATCGAATTGTACCCGCACATCAGCCACGTCACACTATTCCAGTCCGTTGTTATATGTTAACAATAACTACTTAAAGAAAATTTTCCCCAATGGAATAAATAATGCACATTATTTACGTTATTTAAAGCTACTTACAAATAATCTATACATTCGTCTAAAAGCTAAAATATGTACATGAAAAATATATGTATATAAATACACAACGCTTCAAGAGAAATCGAAATAATTTACTTTTTTATTATACAAATTTATTACTAACGTTAAATTTATCGCAACGTATTACACGTTTGGAGTCTTTTTCCTTACATTAACTTAGTTTACTGATTTACCTCAAGAAACTATTATTTCCGCTAACAGCTTTCCCTATAATTAGACGTTTATTTGCATTGCTAAATTCTTTGTTACATTGCTAAAAACGTTAATTTATACACTGTTTTTATTGAAAAATGATAGCTGAAAAAAGTATGACATCCTTAGTTCGGTCTTTTTTTACATAATGTCATATATAGTTTTTTTCAAAATAAATTACCTTATTGCATAACATGAATCTCGAATATGCAGAGCAAACTGTAATACATTTTCGATAGTATAAACGGCAATCACGTGAAAATGGCTAATTTACTAACTTTATTACACAAATTATACAGAAAAAATATTTTTTCTAAACTATCTTTAGGTGCTTTGTCTGTATTTCTTTAAATTCACGCGATTATACACACCTATTTCTTTACCCGAATCTTGTTAGGAGAATCCTTACAGTCATTGCATCTATGGAAGAAGTGTTTTCCAGCAGGGCATGGTATTCCAGGTGCCCAATCTCAGAAAATGAAATTAGCACACAAAATTGAAACATTAAAAGGTTTAAGTTCAAAATAATTTTTTTTAAATCTTAATATTTAAGAAATTATTTTTATTAAATGATACACGTGAACTTGTCTACTTGAGGAATTTCTGGGCAGCTATATGAACTGCATTCAGCGTCTCCGTATTTATCACACCAGCAAATTTTACAGTCCGAGAAAAAACTTTTGGCTGGACAACCATCCTTCAGATCGACTAAAATTATTATTGTAATTATTCAATATTATCAATGCAAAAAAAATGGAGTGTTCGTGGTTCTAATAATTATTTGAAATACGTACAAATGCGTGGTTAGTAATTTAAAAGCCATCGTCTTGGTATTTTATTCCAGTCGGTTCTCACTAAAAGGTAAAATAAAATTTTAGTTTATAAATGTATAACAGCGTTATTATAATTAAAATTTCAGTTTATTAAATGTTAAAATACTTGCTTGGATTAAATCCTTTGACATTTTTATATCGATCGAAATCTGCGATATTTATGAATGCAGAAATGGATGAAACCGCTTAAAAATGCACAGTTAAATCCATAAATATCTTTATATCATTATATTTATTTTTGCATACTAATTTTGTATATTATTTTTTATTGTATTTTTTGTGACTCACTGAACACGGCAAAAAAAGCAAGGTAAGTTGCAAAAGAAGCCATTTTTAAGGCATGTACTGTTTAATTGTACGATGCTCGACTCAAATCCACCGTTTATTTTATACCAATGTTTGATCTTGAAATTCGAATAATAATTATTGTCTAGTCTATAAAAGTATGACCGTGAAGTTTTTATTAATCATAAATTTCGCGACTTGCAGCATGGGTTGGTTTGTGTACATAAAAATCTTACACCTTAACATATCGAGCACAGTTTAGTACTGGTGAAATATACGTATAAGACAATTAAAACGTGCTAATTTTTTAAATAAAAATAGAATAAGCTCTTGTGTTGTAGATAGTTCAAGGCTATATCAGAAGTCTTACAACTTCCGGTACACGATGCAGTAATTAGATTGTGGCCCAAGTGAACAAAACTTTGAATTATACATCCCGTGCTAACCTATGGGGAAGACCCAAACTTGATTAAGATTCGGTGACTTTCAACGTTTGTTAATTTGAATTATGTTCTGCGCTGTTATCAAAATAACAGCTATTAATTTTAGCAGTAATTAAAATTTTTTAATTAAAATCAACATCATAATTACTATGTATATAACTTTCGTTTTTATATCCTCGAGGAATTTACAAGTTTAAAGGCTAAGACAATCATAATTGGGAGACTTTTTAAAGTATCGTCACATAAAATTTGCTTAAGCCACATTCATTAAGTAACTGAATGATAAATTGTCCCTAAGAATTATATCAATAACTCCCATAATTGCAGATTTTATTTGTGGTCTTTGTGGCGCGAATAACCCTTTCAGAAAAGGGTTCGTTCCAACGTTCAGACATTTTTAAATGCACGAGCTTAATTATGAGGACATTATTTGAAAAATACAACCCTTCTACATCACACCCACTATTTAAACATGCTCTATAAGCTCTGAATGCACATCTCACACCTCCCATTCGCAGGCCATAATTACCTCACCCCAGCATCCGAGCCAAGCGGCACTACATCAGCTTTCAGTTGAAACCGCGGGAGGGCAATTAACCCCTTGGCTATAAATCCTCATTAAAATAATTCTAATCTCATGCAAAGTCCAGAGGCGGAAAGTGTCTTATATCGCGGCGGTGCCACTTGGACTGGCTCGCGCACACAGAGGCAGGCAGTATCAAAGTTACCCTTGCGGCCCTCCCTATCGCGGGAAGCCCTGACAATGCCCGCCGGTGAGGTCCAACTCTCGGCCCGAGCGTCTAAGGTTCCCTCGTCGCGCCCAAACGCCGAGCCGCTCCGCGCCTCCTGCCGAGAAACTTGCCGGACTTTCTCGAATTCTCGGCTTACTCGAACTACGTGCGAGTATGAACGTTACCGGGGGGAGTTTCGTTTTTGAACGAGTCGCTCTTGGCTTTCTTAATCTTAAGTGCGAAATGTATTTATATTTAGAGCTAGAGCTAGAAAAATATTTCAAACTTTATACGTAATTCTTATTGTTTGTTTATTCTTCGTAACTTGAAAAATTAATAATCGTAAATATCAACTCGTTGGAGAATTCTCAAATGGAATAATAGGACATAGATAAAGGTCTCCACGAAAGTAAAACATGATAAAATTATGAATTGGTAGAAATAATTGATCCTTTGAAGGAGTAATCATACTGTATATGATAATATTCTGCAATCGTTTCGGAACCTTCAACATAGGTTATACTTGCGACTTATCCACCTCTCACGTACAAGTTCCTGCAGCTCTCTTGACCGGATAGCAGCAGCAGCAGCTAATGACGGAAACTTAACTCCTAAGTCATACTTAATCCCCCCGCTAACCGGGGAACTTTATAAGGGAGAGACTGCACCCACCTCCCCCGCGCCCTTAAACTCTTCCTCCTGGCGGCGATACAAGGCCCTCGTGTTATATACTGTTCGTCAAGGCGCGCAACTAACTAGCTGAATGCTAGTTTGGGGATTATGTAGAGTGCAGGGAGGGCTTAGACTCGCCTCGAGGACGACGGACATCGACGGAAAGCAAATTATCGAGAGCAGGAGCCGGCCGTTAACGCGCCGTTAGAGCTGAGCTTCAACGGGTAATGCCTCGGCGACGTCTGCTGAAGCAGTTCGTCTTGGTTATAAGCTGTTTGTTAAATTGAGCAAGCATTTTCTGACGTTTAAAAAAAGTCAAAATAACATCGAACTGTAGATAACAACTATATTTTATAAAATTATAGTTCTTCCATTAATCTATAAGCATAAATCCTGATGCTCATAGTAAATTTAAGCGCTCAAGTTTTTGCTACTGTTCCTGAAATTTTGATAAGATAAATCTAAGAAGTGCCGGTACTAAAGAGAAAATTAAGGAAAGAATAACAGCAAATGACGGAGAGGCAGAGAAAGTAAGAGAGAAAGATAGAGAGGAAACTCCGATATAAGTGTCTGCTCCGGGCGACTCTGGATTTATTACCCACTCGTCTTACCCTCCTCTTTCTCTCTTCGTCTCCTCCGAGTTCCCGAACCGACTACGCGCAAAACTCAACTTCCATTTTATTGGCGGAAATAATCTTTGATACGATTGCTCGTCATCTAAGGCTGTGCCGACGTTTCCCTTTCTTTGCCTCTCTTTTTTTGCTGGGCGACACTTGCTTACCCTCACTTCGACTTTGATTTTCTTCTGTCATTTTTATTATCCTCTTTTATATTTGCCAAAAGAAAGATACTCCGTTCTTTGTCAGATGAACTTTATCGTGTCACTGATCAGAAAGATTGGTTAATAATTTAACAAGATTTTACCGAGTACCTTCATTGATAACAAAATTATATAAGAAATGAGAATATGTTATATCTAATAGACTACAGATATGTAATGCAGTTTTTAACCCATTTATTGAAAGTAACCATTTAAACCAGGTTTTCATCACTGGCTACTATTGTTAAAAAGCTGTGCTTCCTGAAATTTCCAGAGGCTCCTCGAGCAAAAAAGCCTTGCGCCACAGTCAACACTCGTCCAACCGCAGAGGAGTATCGACCAGGCAGCGTCGGCTGCTTGCTCCCGATTGCTCGCAGCGTGACAATCGAGTCGCGCTCGGCAAGATACGCCGGAGAAATCAGCGCGTCAGGAGCCGTCTGCCGGCGGTTCCCTCGCGCTTCTCTCCTTACACACCGGGAGACTTCACTCTTGATCGAATTAGCTCGCGCGGGAATGCTTGATAGCAGTGGCGGCCCGACAGTCTCGAGTAATTAACGCAAGAGCAAGAGAGAGAAAGAGAGAGAGAGAGAGAGAGAGAGAGAGGGCCTAAGCAGCCATTATCGAAACAAAGCGTCCGATATTCGAGACGTCTGGGCGCCGCTGCTGCTTCTCACTGTCTTCTCGTTTGACAATAAGCTCGCGCTCGCGTGACGATCTGCCAGTCGCCGATGTCCTGCGGAGCTCCTTGCTTTGGGGTGAAATCTGAGAAGGCTCCCTTCATAAGCGAGATTTCCTCAAGAATTTCAATTTCAGAAGCTCCGATTTAGAATTATCTAACGCGATGTATTATTAAGTGTCAAGAAAAAGCTAAATAAATTCTAATATTTGGTATTAAGATTGGTTTGCATCAAATTTCGTGTATTGATTATAAATACTTCTTTTACGCAGTATAAAGGAGTTTCGCTGTGGTTGATTGAATTGTGTTTTAAATCATAAATGATTTCGGAAAATATTCTATTATTACTGACTGACATTAAGAAAGCTCGATAATTTGATAAAATTTTGTATGACCGTATAAAGCAATTACAAAATTAGCGTTTCTTTTTAAAATTCCAACATTCCAATTTCCTTGATTAATCATTCAAGCAATATCGAAATTTTAGAAGGATGTCTTGCTTACTCTAGCAACTTTCTCAATCCATTTCTTATTCCCGATGCACGTCTGACTGTAACCACAGTACTTCCACCCGGAATCCTATTGGCAATTGTCGCGGTGCCTTCGTTCGTGCATAAGAAATACCGTCGCCGTGAAAGCTTGCACAAAAGGAGATTTGGTTATGCATGCCGTCGCAAGAGTTCATCGGAAAATCGAAAATATAATTGGATAAAATGCCGCGAGAAAGCGTACGTTAATCGGATTAACATATTGATCGGCAAAAGTTAACACTAATTTTCCAAGTCGGTTTTACCGACAGTCTCGGCGATTCCCCATCGACAATTTATGCGGCAAAGCCCGAAACGAAACTTCAAGAAGCCGTTGGCTGTCTCGCGACGCGGGAACGGAGGGGAACGGAGCGGAAAAGGTCCTGATTAAGTAAAAAGAATGATACATTTATAATGTATCAGCAACTTTCGGACTTTCATAGATAATACTGGGAAACGAAAGGAATATAGTTTTAGTTTATTGAAAGGTCACTTGAAATAAAGCCTTTAATTTTAAATTACGAGTACAAAAGGAAATTTTCGTTATTAAACATTCCATTTACTATTTTATTCTTGGATGTCAAATCTTTTGACCCACTTGAAAAACCCACTATAAATATAACTGTTATATAAATATTAAGTCATAAATTATCCACCTCTGCCCCGTCAAGCGCAGACTTGTACAAATTGAAATAACCGTTCACGAAATCAGATTTGTCAATCAGATACGCGTACGCAATTTGAGTTTAACCAGTGGAGTGAGCACACATCAAGTGTTTACCAATTCTCTACATTGCTGCCGAGAGTTACGAGGTCGTAAATAAGTAAATCTCTCTGTGATTCGCTCGGCGTTTCTCCATCACATGCCTAACTGAAATCGTGACAAGTATTCACAACTATTATCGATTACATTGCACCTATAATGTTACACGTGCTTTCAATTTCGTTCCAAAATTTCTTCCACTCGAGCCCTTTACGAGGAAAAAAAAGGGTTCCCTCAAGCATAATTAATCGACGCTTTATAAATCCCTAAATGCTCCAGGTCGAGAAAAACTCCGCGACTTCCGGCGCCCGTCTATTGCGCGCGCGTAAAGAGAATCCGCAAACTTGTGCAACCTCGGCGTAGAGAATCTGCTTCTCCGCGGAAGGGACGGGCATAAATGATGAACACAACGCAGTCGTCTCTCCCCCGGGCACCCGGGGACTCCTATAAACCTGGCGCGCGCGCGCTTATCCCAGGAGCAGCCAGAGAGTTACCGTGCGACGTCTTGACTCCATTAACTCCACACTTAGCCGGGGCCTCGCCCGCCCCCCCCCCCGCGCTTATCCATCTTCTTCCGCGTCTCATCCCGCGGCGCTGCAAGATCTGATTAGGGGTTCGAGTCTCCGTTAAACGCGTTAGACGGGGTGGCGGCGGGAGAGGGGGGGGGGGGGGGAGACGCAGTGACAAACACAAGACTGAGTGCCATTGTCTCTCCGCGCTACGCCCCGATGCAAATTGAGTGCGAGTCAGGGAGGGGGGGCAGCACCGGGAGGACGACTGACAGGTTCAAAGCGCCGTGGCACGGAGGGCCAGGAGGCTTTTCTCCACCGGTATAGGAAGAAATTGGGCGCGAGCTGATGGGAGAGGACGCGGTTAAATGCCGAATTAAGACGAGGCATTGTAAAGGGAAGTGGCGCGGCGGTGCAGGGAGGAATGCAGAATGCAGTGTGCTACTTATTAAGTTACTTGAAATCTGGCATTTTTATTTTGGTTGATGTCACGTTTCTTTAAGAGTGCTTATAAAGTTTTTACAATTTTTGAATGTAAAAAAGCTTAATAAAGATTGACTCGTAGAAAAAACTTGTTGTTACATATTTTCACACAAGAATTTACGCGCAGTAAAAAATAATAGCGGGTAAGATAAAACAGCAAATTTTTTAGGTCTTTTCAAGAAAAATTAAATAAATAGCAATCGAAAGATTATTTTCAACGTACACCCGAGAAGCGCGCAGCGTAAATAAATGTTCGAAAATGAATTTACGAGAGCAGCGCGAGAACAATTAAAAAATCTTATGGGCCACGAAAAGCTCGACGATTCGAAAAGCTTCGCAGCGGGAATTTCGATTCGGCGCGTTTCTTTTGTTCCCGGGACAAACGGCGCCGGCCGTAAAAGCCAATGCGCCCTCGTAACTGGCTACGATAAGTACCTCACCCAGCGGCAGCGCCCGGAAAAATAGCAACGAGCCAGAGCAAGAGAGGAAATATATCGATCTTAGCCGAGAGCGACGATCGAACGCCATAAAAGAGCGCCACCGAAGCGCAATAAAGCGACGGCGTTTTTTGCGCGCCGCCGCCGCTTAATGGCCTTATGATTTCGTGGTGCGCCCCGATGGGAGGGAGGAGGCCTCTGTCGCTGATAACGACAAGGTGCATTCGTACGGAGAGGAACGTTAAAGACCGCTGATGTTTACGTAACGAGGCTGTACGCGTATCGGCCTTGCAGATTGCTTTTATGGGATCGAGGTTGCCGGAATTTTACGCAGGAGGCTGACAGCTATAAGCACTACTAGGTTTGTTTATCGGAGATAAAAGGATCATTTGTCTCTAAACAGCTTTTTAAAGACTAAAAAGTAACGTAAGAAAATAGGTACAAGAACGTTTTTTACGGACTACTAACGAATAATTTATGAGGAAAGATGCAAGAAATTCCTCGGGACGAAGAAAAACATTAAATATGATTTCCAAACCCCAAAAGCGCAAGTCAAAAGCATACATTTCCCTCGGAAACTCCTCGAAAAGCAACCCCCGGCATTCCTCCTGACCGCACGGTCAGGCAAAAAGAAGAGCCTCGCCTCGCCGCGGCACAAACTCACCCTTCGAATTTTACTCGCTCATCTCCTCGGCGTACCTCCGCAGAAAGACCGCGAGCTCTCTCCCTCGCTCTCTCTCCCGCGGACCCTCAGAGCTCAGGCAGGGAGGGACACGCGCCCGTAAATGTTTAGTACGACGCGCAGGTGCTGAGGTGCTGAAAAAAAATCACGTCCGCATTAGCATAAGCACCGGAATAAACCACTCGGCGGAAATCCCCGCGGCGTAAAAAGAGCGCCGCGAGATCGCGGAGAGAAGAAAGAAAGAGCGGAAAAACCTAAACAGGGATTCCAGAGCGGGCCGCCGTCCGCTGAATACGCAATAGCGCGAGTACACGCCGAATATACTTTTATTATTCAGCAGACCCGGAGTTTCATACGACCGCGCCGAGCGATACAACCTCTCCTACGCATTGGCTTGCTGCCTTTTTCAAGAGGAGACGCTGCCGCTGCTTCCCGCGGATGCAGAGCCGTGTAATATCTAGTTTTGAATAAATATTGCACGGGAGCGTCGATGAATGGGGCAGACGCCCAATGGGTTTTAGGGGGAGTAAAAAGCTATTGAGACGCAAGAACGAGGAACGAATCGAGATTTCGCGGCCTCGCGTATTTTTATGCGATGCCAAGTGGCGCGGCAGACGTTTATTCGAGGACAAGCCAGTTTAACAAATCATTAGCATCTTTTTATCGTCGACTCTCGTATAGAAAAACGCCTTTGCATTTTTCTGTGATTTTTTTCAAAAATTACTAATGCTGCAAGAAAATCTTTTTGTAAAGACTGATATGTGTTTCATATATTAAAAAAATATTTGAAATATTAATTCTTGAATAAAGAAGATAAGGAAGTAAATTTTATAGTAAGGTAGGTTACATCTAGAACATCTACATCAAAGTTAGAAAATATTCATAAGGCATGACGATGTTTTATAAAAGAAAAAGCTCGATTGTTCGCCACGTCGAATAACAGCCGAGCTTTTTAAAAAGTAATTCGTAAGATAAATCGCTCGGACACGCCTATCATTCTCGGGAAGTCCTGTTTTAAAAAAAAGGCTCCTGAGACTGATGCTCTCGGTGCATGACCCGAATTCCATAGACTTCAAGTTTCCTTCAACACGATGTCGAAGAAATGATTTCGTTGTTTTTTACAATGAGATTGGGAATCATAAATTGCACCAAGATAAATATTTGTAAAACATTTGATAGCGTACTTTAATATATATATACATTTGTTAATAGAGGTTTATGACGACCGACGGGTTATTCTACATAAGATTATCGCGCTCCCACTTATGAAAAATTATGACGACCGGTCTCCATAAACGGAAGTGCTCTCTCGCACTTACTAAATAAATAATTTAAATTATATTTTTTTTTTAACTTAAAAAATTACTATAATAAATTCTAAGTTTAAATATTTGACTTGCATTCAAATTTCAGATTCTACCAGTCTCCATTGAATTCCAAAATATCAAATTCTCAAGCTCCTAAATTTTCTTCGGTAAATCTTTGACTTACGTTCTTGCGGAATCGTTTTTCGTCGTAAAATTTAACGCCCGAAATCGAGGAGCAGGCCGAGCAGCCGCAACGTCAGGATCGCGTTTTAAATCGGCAGTAAAATCAAAATACGCGAGAGATCTTAGATTTTAAGGGCCCGGCGGCCGGGCACGAAGACGACAACAGTTGGCGGGATGTTGCGCGTAAAAAGCTCGCTTCATATCCGTCCCCGGGATATCGTAATCCGGGCACGTATGAGCCCGTTCCGCCATCATTCGCTTCGCACGCTGCAGCGCAGTCAGCTATGGCTCCCCTTGCTCTCTCTCCCATTCGAGTTTGTCATTTTGAATATAATGCGTTTAAATATTGACACGTGTTATATAGAGAAAATTGAAATTAGGTCATCGGAGTCAGAAACTTCGGAGACGTCGGTGTTCGTCCAATCTTTGTTAAAAGAATTCCAAGTAAAAATAAAAGATATCAGCGTGATTTTCTTTGAGAAAACATGTTGCTAATTCAATTTCCAACATTTATAGTCTAAATAGAAAATTACTTGTGCGTTTCAGAAAAAAATTTTATACCACTCTAACCTCAAAATCACGACTTTGACATGATTTTTCGGCGCTCGTGGTATAAAATAATGTTCGATACTGGTGTTTAAGTTGATTATTTACCTCGTGAGACATTTTTCGCCCGAGCGAAGCGAGTGTCGAAAAGTACTATTATATAAATTCATGATGATATACTTGAGTACACAAATATGATTCCAATAGCCCAAATATTTATTATAGTAGTACAGAAAACATTCAAACCATTATAGTATACGTAAATAGTTTTTTTTTTATTTAGACTATTTCACTATTATATTTTAATTCCCTCAACTTACCCAAAATATAATAATCGTTAATTCTGATTAAGTTTTCAACGGGAACTCCATCAAGAAACCTAAGTACTTACCAGCGATCTTAATCAGGAAACTAAAACCTGCATCTTCGATTGAAACGAGCTCCGCCCGCGCGAGATGGCGCGAAAGTGCGCAGGCAATAATCCTTAATTAAGGGCTCTTGCACGAATAAAGGCATAGAAGGAACAGCGAGGAACAACGAGGAACAGCTAGCTCGCTGTGTGTCGCTGT
>JAWWEM010000027.1:1811521-1835550 GCA_035582935.1 Ormyrus thymus
CTTCTAAGGGCCTTAAGTTTATTTTACGGCACCGGATCAGGCCCCAATGTTTGCCCTGACAACAATTCTGATCGGGTACTTTTCAATTAATTTGAATTCATAAAATTAAACACCACAGCCTGATCCTTAAAATAAATTTATCCTCAACAGTACTTATAGTAGTTAATAGCAATTAACTTTAAAAATAGTCAACTACTTGTTTAACTAGAAGAGAATGCACGATTGATTTATACAAATAAAGTTACATAAGAAAACAGTTATTAAACGATTTCTCTATTTTTTGTTACATAACATACATCAATATTAAATTTTATACGATAATATTGCAACGAAATAATATTTAATTAAACTACAATTTATTTTTAATAAAAAATACTTTTCAATAAAAATACCTTTTAAAAATATTTTATGCTATTATGAACGACTTGCTACATTTGACTACATATTTGATAATATAAAATTCGGGGTAAGTAAAGTAAAATCTACGTTACGTGTAAATCTAGTTAAATAATTAGTCTTTCTAAAAAATCTTGTAAAATATGCGTCGAACTCAATGCGCGTATACTCGTTCTACGATAATACATTCCCTTTGCGAATTACAGTTAAGAATCGCGAAAGCGGAAGCGTGCATCACATGTACAAACATGTACATTTATAACTAACTCTCAGTCTCTCAGCCCATCACATGTACTATATGCGTACCAATTACAGTTAATGAGCAAAAATAAAACTTTACTTAAAAATAATTTTGTAAAATGAACTGAGAAGTTTATTCTTATACTAAAATATTCATTAAACATAGTCTCTATAATCAAATAATTCATTCTTATATTTATTTTTTATATAACCATTCAAAGATATTAAACTGAAAAGGAAATCAATTGAGAAAAAAATTTAAATGATAAAATATATTATTAAATTAAAGAATAATCGTTCTGAATTATTGATATCAAAATTAATTTAATGGCATAAACCATTTATTAGAATACTTTATTTATTTTTTATAAAATTGCATTCAACTGAATATAATGTCTATTCATATAAAAAAGCAATGCAATGTTGTATGATTCAATACTTAAATTATATCTACATATTAATCAAATGTACGTAACTTTTTTATTTATTCTATCTTCTACATTAGTTCATAAACATATTTGTTATAAAATATAACAATAATAAATAAATAAAATACAATGACATATTTACAACTTAAGATAATAAACATTTGAATTTTTATTCTAATATAATAAAGTCGAAAACTTAACATACTATTATAAAAGATCATTTAAATAACACAACTCAATTGGAAAAACCCTATAATAAGAAGTATAAAATTAAACTTCTTTTACAAAATTATTGTATTTACATTTATATCAGACTATGCAGGATTTACGTGAGTTTCAAATATAATTTTTTATTTTCAAATATTAACATAGTTTACAAATTGTATTCTACGCAAAATCATAAAAAATGGAAATAAACGATTAAAATTTTGACTAATTTAAGTTAAAAAAAAACTAATATTTTTAATTGTAGAAATATTTTGCATAAAACAATGTATAATATTAAAATTATCTATATTTTAAATTAAAAATGAATACATGAAGTCTCAATGAACTTATGCCAACTAAATGTTCAGCAGTCGATAAAATAAAATTCTTTCTTTTCTGATGTTGTTTCAAATGCTAACATGCTTTATTCACAAATGCAAATTTATATGATACAAAAAGTATCAACTTTAATTGCATGATAATACACAAATTTTGGCTACACTATTAATTTAGGGTAAGTTAAGTTAAATTCGAGGGGTTTAATTGTAATTCCAAAATATTCTTTAATATTTATACACTTTTATTCCTAATTACAAATTAAAAAACAATAATCTTAAATGTACATTTTAATTTTACACTTAACAAAGCTAGTATCAATTAGAAAACTTACTAATATTATCTTAGTACAGAAACTATTAAATTTGTACAAAAGGTAATTAGTTTTCCATAGAGAATATTGTATCATTGTCATTATTAATACAAAAAGGGAATCTTGAAGAGACAAAGGACAACAAAGCAACGTAACCAAAACGCGAGGGAACAAAAATAAAAATAAACAATTAGAATTCATTAAAAGAAGGCATTGTCTACGTACACCCAGCCGTCTGCATTATTGAATATGTGAAACCAAATAAATTGTTTTTATTAGAATAATATAACTTACCGAAGTTCGCACTGCAATCTCCTCAAAAACGCAGCTGTGAAAGTGTCAAACGTTTTTCGTAAATACGTCAAAAATTCTTAAACATGACACTCGTAACTACTAGAAATTTTGTATAATCTAACTAATCATTACATTTTCAATAAGTAAACACTTCATATGAACAACAAACTAATGTATGAACTAAACAAAAAACGTTTCTTCTCCTCGCAAATTCGAGTTGTTGAACAAGACCGAACGTGAATGCGCGCGCCAACGACCGTTGCAAGTTCTTCGCTGCGCAGTCTCTGTTCGCGTCCTCCAGGAAAAGCGCGCGAAGCGCCAATTCCTAGAATTTACAAGTTTCAAAATTCATGATAGATTTAATAAAATGTGACTAATGGCTTCTGATTTATAATACAAATTTTTTAAGAGTAATTTTTGTTAGAAATTGTACGTTCTTTTTGTTTTTAGTAAAATAAACTGAATATTTTTAGTATTATTCTTTTTTAGTTTTAAAATCAAATGTGCAACATTTAGATGAGCATCAGTTTTAAAAACCTAGAGTTTTCGAATCTGAAAATTAATTGACACTGGATCCTATAAAGTAATTATTATTTGGAATTTCAAATAATGATAACGATTATATTCTGTTAACACATTTATTTTTTTAACACATTTTTAAAACAAACTTTTTACATCGCAAATCAATGCAGGCAAAAAATTGCTTACAGATGAAAGAAAATAGTAATACACTGGATAATGAAATTGAATTTCGATGAAAAAGTAGACAAAAGAGGTGAAAGAAATGTGTTGTTCTTCATAAATGTTACTTCTGATTTAGGATTTATGAGAGGCAGGACATCGAATTATGCTGTTTGTTCACTTGCATTCACAAGGATCACACTTGCACTGAGCACCGGATGATTTGCATCCGCACTTCTCTGAAACATTAAATGGTAAAAATATTAATTTTGAAATTTAATAAACGGCACGATTCACGAAAAAAATTAAACAGTGTTTCTGTAATATAATTTTATAAGTTAACACTATTATAATTAATTTAAATTTAAAATAATGTAATAATTACAAAATGAAATTATTTAAATGTATAAATTTTAATTTCATACTAAGGAGCAAAACCTAAAGTTAATTTTAAACTTTAGAAATTTAATTGTATATTAACTTTTCATTTTTTCAAGGTTGGCAGTAGAAAACTTAATCTCGCACAAAAGCTATATAATAACTGCCATTTCTTTCGAGAGCCGTCTACTTAGCGAAATCTAAGTGAAACTACACAATCAACTTTTTGCAAAGAATTGGCAGGAAAAAAGCGCAGTCACGTAATAACAATAAAGTTTGCATCTCGGAACAGTTGATGCGTCGGTTCTGCTCGCGGCCGTTGACCACCGACGAAAAAGAAAAGTCGATCATCGAACTATTCTCAGCTGCACTGAACGATCGATAGCTTTAACGCTGGCTGACGTAAGTCATTGTTAAAGGGCGTAAATTTTTCATTGTAGGTTATTGCTTTTTAAGTACCTTAGAAAGTCACAAGTAAACTAAGTTGTTACTCTCGAGCTAACTGCTACTGCATTCTTTGCTTGCAGTTCGCGTATGTAATTTGCTAATTTAAGAAATTTTAAGAAAATTTTAATGGCGCAGTCGACATTCTTTAATTTGCAATAATTGTCCAAATGGCAAGGAAAGTGTTTAATGATCTATTAGTTTTTTTCACTAGTGATAATAAAATGTATTTGTTATACGAAAATTATATGCTACAACAATTACCTCCGCAGCTCCCTTCGCTGCACTTGCAGTTGTCACCACAGCTGCAGTTCTGGCATTTGTCTGTAAACAAAAATTAATATTTACTATTTAACTGACGAAGAAATTTTTAACATATTTTAATTTAGATTATTATTATAATGATTATTATAATGATTGTGAAAAAATAAATCGATAATCTGGACTATTTGGTACCAATTAATGTTAGAGCTCTTATATTATACAAGAGTATTACTAAACAAAATTTAAGTGTTCCTCAATTGAAACATTTTAAATTGAATAATAGACCTCTCAAATCTTGTACAATTTGAATCATTTGTGCATTTAATTGAAAAATTTCGTATGGGAAGCATGACCAATTAAAACTTGAATTTTTATTAAATTCTGTGAAACGGAGAAGGAATTTTTTATAGACATTCCACAGTCTCCTCGTGAATTAACTTCTAGTTCATTTCATTAAATTAATCAACGACTTTCGAATAATAGCAGACTTGAAAAAACGAACTTCCGTCAAATACTCTCAATGATAGCGCATTATTCGAAGCAAGTGCACGAAAGCATAAAAATATACCCTACTTCTCAAAAATCTATAAAAAAATCTAATATTTCATTTCCAAATAAAAATTCTTTCAACTCATCAAAAAGCTGTAAAAGCCTCGAAGCATTATTTAATTGCAAAGCAATAATTCAAGCCTCCACCGAATAAAGGGAACGATGAAAATGTAAAGACTAAAAAGCGAAAGACACAGAGGCATCGGCACCCGGCTCTAAAAACCGCAAAAGCCAGCAACCGACGCGTATATATATATATATATACGAGCCGGAGAAAATTGTCTCTCGAGTAATTAGAAAATACCGCGCGGCAAATCATCTCGCGCACCGTTAGATGTAGCAGTAAATACCTCGCGGCCGATGATCCCACGCACTGGCTCGCGTGCAATTTGCACCGGTGCACTTACATACGTTACAGTCCGATCCTAATTGCGCTTCCGGCACCGGCAAAGTCAGTTCCTTCTCATTTTTCAGCGAGAAAATGGAAAATCTCCCTACAAATCGACAGAGAGAGAGAGAGAGAGAGGAGAGAGTCATAATGGGCGAAAACGCTTCCCACGAGTCGTCATCGCCGCTTCTTCTCTTGCGCCTCCAGAGCGCCCCTATATTGCATTCCTCGAAATTATTGCCCTGCACTTGAGTCGAGAACGCGTCAAGGCTGGGCTTCCTCGAATTTGTCACATATTGGACGTTTCTTTTATCGATGCGCTGCGCGAAATTCCGATATTCCTTTAATGAAATGCTCGAGAATTTTATTTGAAATACGTCTGAATAGGATTTTAAAACGCGCATTGGAGGAAAATAAAATTATCTATGTAATAGATTTGATGGGTAATAAGTTTAAATAATTAAGTAAGATAGGAACATGCCTATATCGTCTTCGATCTCCAATCGAACAGAAATAGTTTTACGTTTTAACTGCCGCAGAAAATTTGCAATGTTTCTCAAATTATTTTTACAATTCAACTGACAGTATATATTACAATAATGAGTAATCATGTTTATGATTATAAATAGGTACATTTTAAGGACAGAGCTCGCGCTACCATTACTTGCAAGAAAAGAAAGATACTTGAGGAATTTAATTAAGAGAAGGAACGAATTACAGGCCTGCAGTTAGCATACTTTCCTAATTCGTGACAAGCGCTATACGGTACTATTTCTACTCGCGGTTCGAAGAACCGGCTGATCAATAGATTTTACAAGCAAGAAATTGTTGCTGTAAAAGAGTGGCTTTCTGTAAGATTGCGGGGAATGTCGAAAAAAAACGTTGTTTTGCTGGATGCCGGTTAATTAATTAATTCTGTTGTCAAATTGGAGATATTAAGACACGCAGCAGTGAGATAATTAAAAATCCGAGTGAGCTTTTATTTACTCGAGGCTTTTTTATCGTAAACTTATCGTTTAGTTTACACGAACTTATTGAGCATTCGTTTTAATGCGAATGTGAATGAAATATTTTATGAAAATGTTTCATTGTTCTTATTTTTTTTCAAAATTCATTTTCAACAGAAAGTTATTTTTACGCGTAATAAAAATCTAATTAGATTTTTCTAAATCTAGCTTGTAAAATAAAATTGGTAAATACACGTAATTCTTTTCCATGAGCAGTTAAATGAATTATTTTAAATTTGCAATAAAAGTAAACATTCAAGAATGTATAAACTTGCAGTGTCTATGAAATTACTTGCTGCAGTTTCCAGGCGGAAAAGAATGGTTTCTTTTATTTCAATATAAAATTATTACAAATAGTCAATTAAATTGATTTAAAAAACCTGATTTTAATAAGAAAAACTCTGGTTTTTTTTTTAAATTACTAACAATGTTTTAAACTAGTACACGCAAACAATTAAAATTTAAAATCTCATGACTAAAATCACGTAACCAAAAAGAAATCGTTGCACGTCGCAGTACAGGCCGACCTAAAAAGCGCAGGCAGTCCAAGCACCAAGACTCAATCGTTCCTTAACAAGAATTTACCGCACTCTTTTGCATTCTTTCATACATTTCGGTGATTGCAAAATAGTGCAAATCGCTCCCCCGTTTCACTCGTACATCTAACCCCCACGCGTGAAATCTCGCTGAAAAGCAAGGCGTCAATCGAATGACGCGAAATCAAAGCAGCCTCAACTCACCCTTGCACTTGTCACAGTCTGGTCCAGGCATCTTGATAAGTTAGTTGGGTTGCTGCTGCTTAACAGTTGTTGATTGCACGACGATGCTCGGCTGACTCTACGTCGTCCGGCGCGACCTGCCAATTTATCGATCGCTCCCCTACCACTCAGCCGGCTTCCTCTCTCCCTCTCTCTCACTCTCTCCCTCTCTCTTTCTCTGTCTCGACGTTTCTTCTTCCCTGCACTGTACTGCCGGCCTAAGCGTCCTCGAGCTTTTTCTCCTGTCGGTGCAGACCTACGCGGTTCTAGAGGAAAAGGCTAGTTTTTGCCTTCCGAAATCGGTGTGAAGTCGCTGCGAAAGGACGTTCTTCGAGGCTAATAGGGTTAATTGTTGTACAATGGAAAATGCCATTCCGCGTCATTCTTATTAACTGGAATTGCAGACCTCTTTAGATTGCAGGAGTTAAAAATTGCTTTAGGCACTTGAATAAGGAAAGGCTCAAGATTGATTTGTTAATTCAAGAGTTTTGTTGAGTCAAACTCAAAAATCTAGTGGAAGTAATCATTGAAATTCCATTCTTAGTTTGCAAATAATTACAGTTACATTTTACATAGGTCATAAACATTTTAAAAAATTTTGTTTGCATTGCTTTTGTAACATCATTATGGACCTCATTATAGACTAATGTCTTAGAAATTCAAGATGCTTTTTCATAGAATTATCGGTACATTGCGTGTTTCTACAATATTAACGTCTCTTACATGTAGAAAACAAATAATTAGAAAAAAAAATTATTTAACTTCAACATATCCAGTTTTCAATTACATTTTTCCACTTAAAAATATAATAATTTTAAAGATCATTCATGGGAATATTTGAATTATTTTTATCTAATTCAATTACTTCAAAAATCCTTTATTTTCATAAACATAAATTCAATTATAATACAGGTATACAGCGAGTTGTCTGTCCATTATTATAATTATAATAAAAATAAAAATAATTATAGTTTTCCTAAAATAATAAAGAACGAAAACGACTGGTTTGTATTAATAGTAAAATTTTTCAACCAATTATGAAACTATGTCACAAAAAATAACAAAAGTATAAACAATTTAAGGAAGTTGATAATCAATAAAGACGAAAGCGGAAGTATAAAATGCGTTTAAAAATATTGAGAAACGAGAGCAAGAAGTTTAAACGTACAAAAAACTTTCCTATGTGTATATCAAAAATTAAGTTAACAATTGCATTACTGCTTAGCAAACATCAAATGAAGTTTTTAAACCAATTAGACATTTAAAAAACAAGATAATTCTTCGATTTCTTGTACATACAACTGTAACGGTATCCCACTTTTTCTCATAATAACTTCATAAGTACTGCATGATCTAATATTTTTTCTAACATAAATGTCCCGTATCCCCATTATATTTGTTTTTCAACGCATTAACTGCTTTTTCAAGATCCCGAGTACATTCAAACGTACAGCTCTCATCTCTTTCAATTGAAACCCAATTGAAATCCCACGACACGCGATCAGCTCTTCCAAACTCATTAGTCCCGAAACTCTCTTGCACATCTTCCCGCTTAATTAGACGCGCGCCGTTAGACGAACGAGAAAATTCAGCGCGCGCAGCAACAAAAGCGGCACAGGAGTACAGAGGCAAGGCCGGCGAAGCAACAAGAGCGTTGAATTTAGAGCATTGAATAAAAAGCTGGCCGTTTCCCTGTTTTTTAGCGTGCGCAACTGCGTCGCTCGATCGGTTTCACTTTTCGAAAAGTCCCGTGATCGAAGCCGAGAGAAAAATCCGAAGTTTGGAAATGAACTGCTTAGGAGTGAGGTTGTGATTTAGATGGGTGTAACTTTTATTATTGGTAATAAAATATGGATAACAAGTGGAGATTTATGTAAGTCTTGTAAGTTTCAGAATTACGTTGAACCTTGAGTTTTAATATGATTGTTGTGTTATTATTGTATACTTTTTAATGCTTAGGCTTTATTGCTGAATGATTTTTTTAGAAAGATTAGACATCTATTCTATCATAAGTCAAAAATCAATATTTTTGCCAATTACTCGATCAACACTGTGTGTATATATTACCATATATTCTAGAAATATAATAAATTAACACATTAAATGGTTATGTTCTATCTTACGTTTATTTAAACATTATAAATTTGATTTACACAAATTAAGCAATCTTATATTGTATAATTAAATATAGCTACAAATGTATTATAATAATTACTAAACGTAAAATATTTTTCTATTCAATTAAGTGAAATTTAATAGAATGTATATATTGGTCCCAGCACATGTTTTATAAAATTCAATAAATCAATAAATTAAATAAGTATTAATTCTCAACAGGAACAGCTAATAGATGTTTCGCTCTTAACAGATTTTGATTTACCGGAACAATCACTACAGCACTTGCAGTCGCCGTCACATTTACAAGCCTTTGAACCATCTGTAAATAAATAGTTAGAATATTCAGCAAATCTGAATCTGAACCTTAAAAAATAGCTCAAATATTATGAAAAATCTGAATTTTTTTTTCTTTAATTAAGCACCGAAAATACTGCGCCTACCTCCACATGCTGCGCAGCACTTGCAGCCTTTATCAGATTCAGTTAAATCAACGACGACTTGGCACGAGTAGCTTTTACCATCTGTTTCGGAAGGCTTGCAGTAACATTTTACGATTGTATTGCCCTTGGCAGT
The DNA here is from genome assembly GCA_035582935.1 of Ormyrus thymus. Lineage (NCBI taxonomy): Eukaryota > Metazoa > Arthropoda > Insecta > Hymenoptera > Ormyridae > Ormyrus > Ormyrus thymus. The sequence continues at coordinate 1,820,896 of JAWWEM010000027.1, forward strand.
CTCGACTTTTACGCAGCAGCAAGCATCTTTACTATCTTTTGAACAGCAAGAACAGCACTTGCAATCACCTTTGCACTTGCAGACTTTGGATTTATCTGCAAAAAGATATAATTATTAACTGTTAGGCATCTTTTCTATTCTACAAAAGAAAATTATAATAATTACAAAATCCTTGTTTATAAAATTAGATAAAATAATATTTTTTTTACTAATAATTTTATTCGATAAAATTTGAACAATGTACAATTTACAAAAATTGTTTTTAATATTTTCCAAACCGTTTTCTACTTGAATATTATTAAAGGTAAAGCATAGATACTAATTAATTCAAATTAAAAGATAGCTACCTCCGCAGGCTTTGCAGCATTTACAGTCTCCATTTGCAGAGCAGCAACAATCTTTCTTTTTATCCCCGTCTTTGCAGCAAGAGCAACACTTGCACTCACCTTCACATTTGCAATCCGCGTTCTCATCTAAATAAAGCATTGATATATAAAAATGACGTTAATAAAACTTGAATAAAAGGTTAATAAGACTTGAATAAAAATTTTAGTAAATTATTATATACCTCCGCATGCTTTACAACATTTGCAACCTTTGCCGTCTTTGGAGTCGCAACAACAATCTTTTCCAGATTTAGTAAGCTTGGAAGCATCTTCTGAAGTGCAGCAACAGCAGCATTTACAATCCTCTCCGCATTGACAAGTTTTAGACTTGTCTGTTACAAAAAACAAAACATAATTAAAATTTTCTTCATTAACAATAATTTTCTTTCCAAACTTGAACATTAATATTTTACCTCCACAAGCTTTGCAGCATTTACATTCTCCGCCACTTTTGCTGGTGCAACAGCAGTTCTTCTTTTTGCAACACTCGCAGCACTTGCACTCGCCTTCACATTTACAGACTGCGGACTTATCTGAAATGAAAATGGCAACGAATTTTCAGTTAGTTTAGTTAAAACAGAATTTTCAATGAATCTGAAATTTGCGAAACCGTACCTCCGCAAGCGCCGCAACATTTGCAAGCCGCACCACCTTTGGCGGAGCAGCAGCAGCTCTTCTTGCCATCCTTAGTCTCCGAACATCCTTTGCAACATTTGCAATCGCCGTCGCATTGGCAAATTGCATTTTCGTCTCCGCAGGCTTCGCAGCATTTGCAATCAGTGCGGGTCTTCGAGTCCGATGAGGTGCAACAGCAGCAGCACTTGCATTCTCCTTCGCACTTGCAAGCCTTTCTCTTGTCTGAAAAATAAATAATGTGTAACTAACATCTGATATTTTCATTCAATGCTATTTAGAATAAATAAAAAATGAGTTTTACCTCCACAGGCAGCACAACATTCGCAAGCTTTACCATCTTTTTCAGAACAGCAGCAGCTCTTTTTCTTCTCAGATGTTGAGCTGCTCTCTACTTTCTTACCTACAAACAGTTAAAAACCCTGAATTAATTTATATAAACAACATCTTTTACGAGTTACATTTTATTATACTTTCAATTTTTTAATAAAAAAGCAAAAATTATTACATACCACCGCACGAAATGGAACACTTGCAGCTTCCACTACCTTCCGGCAGCTTGATGACAACGCAACAACCATGACTCTTGGTTGAACAAGCTTTACCAACGTTGTACTTGCACTCAACGGTCTTGGTGTCTTTTGAACTTACAATCTTAATGGTGCAGCAAGTTGCTTTTTCCTTGCCGCTCTTCGATTTCGGACAGCAGGAGCAGCACTTGCAGTCGCCCTCGCATTGGCACGCACCGGACTTGTCTGCAATGAAAGACGGCGAAGGATATTGTTGAACGTGGAAATCGGTAAGAAGATAATTATTTTAAACGGGCAATAATGTACACTCACCTCCGCAAGCTCCGCAGCATTTGCACTCGGATTCGCCGCAACATTCGCAGCCAGATTTCGCTGCTTTTTTATCGCAGCACTTGCTGGCTTCGGATTTACCTTTCGAAATATAATAATTTACGTAAAGTACCAGCATTCTTTTATTTTAAAAATAAGCAAATAATGCGTTTTTATTACGAATATCATCGTTTTAAACTGTTGTAAAATTAAAATAATTAGAAAGAAATCTTATCGCGTTTGTTTTATAAATGCAAACCAACTTCTTTGAATTAATATTAATTACTAAAATAAGTAATACAGTCGCTTTTTATTTCATAATTAAAAAATGTTTACCTTTACAGCAGTCGCAACATTTACATTCGTCACCGCATTTACAGTTTTCGCCTCCACAGTCGACGCAGCACTTACATTCAGTGCAATTACCTATAATGAAATAAGTGTGTTTTAATTTTTTGCAACATTAATAGCCAAAGAAATAATTACCACGCGAGAAAATGAAAACTAATTATTATTTTCAATTTTTCAATTTCAAATTTTTACCCGATTGCCATCATTATAATGCAAACATTTTGCGATATCAACACGGCTTTAATCAGGTGGATTATAAATTTAATCTTTTTATCTGACTTATACATCTACAAAAAAATAATCAGTTCAGCGCGGCCATTCTAATTTTATCGTGATAATAAGTCGATCGTTATAAAAATATTATACTGCATAACTAAAGCGTATAATTTGCTTGTCTATTGCTACAAATTCTGCAAGAATGACTCATCGGGGCATTCCCAGAATCCAACGCGAACCCAACGTCGATTAATACATATACACGTTTTAATATCCACCTTTTACATATCCACCGTAAGACAAGCGGTATCGAACACTCAATAAACGCACTCGACGCATCCTCAATATCGATCGCTCGTCGTTAGTTTATCGTGCTCGCACTGCCTGCGTAAGCTAAGCGCCTTCCTTGTTATAAAAATCGCCCGTTGCATTGCGCAAGATTTTCTAATCGCCGTTAATTGTTGGCGGGCGAGCTCGAATTCTATCGACTTAGCGAATTTAAATTATTAGAGCGAAGTCTGGTGCTTGATTCGAGCAGTAGCTCCAGTTGCTGCGCAGTACACGGAGCATGAGTCATAGATCGGGCTTTCGAGAACGTGTGCAAGAACATGCTGTGAGCGCCATATTTCAAATTCAGCGCTCTTCGCACGTTTTTCAGAAGACGCGGCATCGAAACGAAAAGAAACGTAGTTTGATTCAAAGAAGCGAGATATCTCAAAATTACACCTCCAATTTAGAATTATGCTAATAAAATCAAATTGTATTGTCTTGAAATTAAAAAAAAAAACAGTTTGAAAATTCAAATAGTAATAGTTCAATTTATTCACGAGATAAGAGATCTTTCGAAATAATAATAAAAAATAAGTGAAAAATCTAAATGATTCGAGAATATTCGAGAGGAAAATTCCATTCGATTACAATATATGTAACAAGACAAATATAATGAATATGTATACTCACATTCCTTTTTGAGGGTCTCCATGGCTCGGTAGATAAGTCAGTTTTCCACTTGTTCCTCAGTGCTCGACGATACTGAAGGCGGAACGAGCGGGCATTTGAATTTATCGGGCGGGGATCATCGTCCTCGTGTGCAAGAGCCAAGTGCCATGTGCAAGTCGCGCTGTCGGGCCGTGTGCAAAGGCCCATCCTCGGGGATTCGCGCCCCTTCGCCAGGGCCGTCGGTGAAGTTCGCGTCGCCCCGGGCTTTAAGAGCATGCGGGTGGGTTTGGTGAAAGGATTTTTAAAGAGATCACGAGGGAAATTTTTGGATTTTGAGTTCTGATTGAAGGTTTGGAGGTTTTTAGTGTCGTTTTGGAGAAAGATTTTTGGGTTGGTGTTGATTTTTTGTTGAGGCTTGGTTCATAGAGAAAGACATATTCTTAGATGTTATATTGACAATTTTCAAATATTTGTTTAAATTATTATCTTTTTTCGTAAATGATTTCTAAAAACATAATCTTATGTGAATACGATTTTCTTATTAACGATATTATTACATGAATTTATGCATCATTATAAGCTTTATATCTTTTTAAAAAATAGATCCTCTTCAAAAATTAAAATTCCTATTTTAACACTCAAGAAAGGTAAAGTTTTTGATACGACCCTGCGTTGCTTCCAGTACTTTCATGGGTAACAATAACATCGTGCGCAACAAGATAACGTCATTGATGATTCTTTATTACACGTACTTTCAGTTTGTTCGAGAATTTTCTATATTCCTAAGCTACCATAAGTTAAATTTAATACTTTTGTATATCTTTTTTTCGAGAACATTTTAAACTTACAATTTTTATAAATTTGATAGAATTAAAAATGAAACACTTTTAAATGTTCAGTCAATGTTTAAACTCTGCGCCTCAAATAGACTTTATGGCAATTTAATTTTTGAAGAAATTAAAATATAATTAGAAGTTACATTTAGAAAAATATATTCGAAGCTTTTGTTAATTTTATAGGTCGCTAATAAAAATGATGTAATAAAAATTCAGAAATAAGTTCTTCTTTCATAATTTAAAAATTATTAAGAAAAACGTGGCAATTTATCAATTATTTTAATTCAAAATTATTCAATTTCTTTTTCTTCATTTATTAAATAGTTAAAAGAATTAATTTGTACAATAAAACTTGCTAAATCAGAAGATCAAAAATTTTTAATTTACACAATTATAAATAACTTATTATAAATTTACTTAAATTTGTATGTAGATATAAAGTTTAATAATCAAAAGTTATGTAGTGCTAAAATAAAAACAATTGCCCTGTTTATTATTTAACTTTAAACAATATAATCTTATGATAAACGTTCATCTATAAAAGAGCTTAATACTAATAAATATCAGTAAAATTTCTCCATCTTATTAAAATACGTCATACATCCACTGTGTATAAAAAAAATAATATTAACAACTTTCATATATTACATGAATTTTTTCTTCATTGAATTTGCTTTCTCTGCTACAGTTTGAACTCGAATGGACATTTCTGAGTTAATACAGCCTGAATGTTGAGTATAATCAATAATACGACCTGCAAACAAAAATGCTCCTCTATAATATTTTGAATTACGAACTTAATAAACGTAATTTATTACATAAACATACCTTCATGACGAACTACAACTGTATTTTCAATAGATTCCAATAATTTTTTCGTCTTTGAATTTGGTGTTATTGAACTAGGCGAATAAGTTGATTTATTGTCAATCTAAAATAACAAACATTGGTACAAAATTAATGTACTTAAATATTAAATTAAATATTTGAAATAAGTAAAAATCAAAATTTAAAACTTTCTTACCAAACGAACTTTTTTTGCCGATTCATATCTGACTGCCGGTAATACAATATTTTCCTTGCTGCGTAGATCTGGCGTCTAAAATATAAAAAAACATAGTTTTTTTTAGTGTTACAACGCTATGGAAAAATTTCTTTGTTAAAGAAAACAAAAAAAATAAGTTTACCTTATTTGCTTTTGGAGATAATTTTAATTTTAGCTGTGGATTTTTTCCAACTTCTTTACTCGAAACCGGTGTCAGAAGTCGATCATTGATATGTCCATGTACATTTTGAATTAAATCCATGTCTGTACCATTAATGTACAAACTAAGAGGCGATTTCACACTGTCATATGCAAGTTTTTGTGGCATACCCTTTTTCAAAGCCAAATCGGGGAAATATTTCGTAGGCTTCTGCCTTCCCAATGTAGGATTTGGACTCTTACCCGGCGTACAAAAGAGTTTCATTTTTGGTAAATTGACCGGAATATTTTCTTGAACTTGCGGAGATATTTCAATTCCTTTGCTATATGTACCTTCAGGAGTTATTACGATTTTCGGCGTAGCAGGTTTAGAACTCGCTTTCGGAATGATTCGTTTTTGAGTTGATGAAACGTTGGATTTAGCTTGTACTATTGGGGTTGATTTTGAAGAAATTTTTTTAGATAATGCAACTGATTCTTGCAGAGCTTTTCCTGGATGTTTTGACGCTGATTTTAGACTCATTTTTTTTTGTAAAGATTGTGGCTGTAAAGTCTTTTTAACTACCTGTGAAGTTACTTTAGGTGCACTTTTCGGAACTGTTCTAGGCGTTATTTTCATCTTTTGTACTTCTGAAGTATAAGACAATTTTCTTTCAAGCTTTTGAGGCGGTATTCTCGAAACGGTGTTTGAAATTATTCTAGGGGTCATTCTTTTGTCTTGAGAATTTTTACGCTCTAAATTAAATTTCTTCACCGAAGAAGCTTGAGTTTTTAAATTCGTGTTCGCCGATTTCAATTGATTCGTTGATTTTTTTGATTTTATTGTCGATGAAGGTTTACTTTTTGTTTTTAAATCGCTTGGAGAATTTACTTTTTGAAGCATGTTCATAATTGGCTTGCTTTGGGTTTTAAAATAGTTTTTATATTCAAAACATTCATTAAGTGTGTTTAAGAACCTGGCATCGTCTTTAATTTCAGCAACAGTTTTATCTTGAATTCCTAATTTGTAAAGTGTTTCCAAACATGTAGTATCTGCATTTGATATTGGATCTTCTCTTTCTATTTCCATCATTAATTTTGCGGTGTCTAAACATCTTTGCCTTCTTTTAGCTAATTCTTTTAATAATGAACAATCTTCTTCATTAGGATCATACATATCTTCCGTACTAATTCTGTATAGTGTGTCACTTGGGCTGCATGGTAATGGTTCAAAATCACCCTCAAACGAATTTTCTTTATTCACACTCAAATCTCTATATTTTAGAAACTTAAATTTATCATCAAAAGATTCTTCTTTATGTAAATCTTTATTTTTTAAGATATTAAAATCACAGCTTAAATTTTCTTTTTCATTTTTAACAGAGTCATTAATTTTTAGTAAATTAAAATCGTTGTCAAATACTTTTTCTTCATTTGTTTTTAAATCACTATTTTGTAATACCTGAAAATCAGTTTCAAATGATTCCTCTTCATTTAGCTTTATCTCTGTATTTTTCAATGTTGTAAAATTTTGAGCAGAAACCTCTTTTTTATTTAAATTTAACTCCTTGTTATTTTCTAATGACTTAAAGTTATTTCCAAAAAGTTCCTTTTTATTTATTATTGAATTTTTCTGCTTTTTTACAGATTCAGGGTTTTTCTTTGATGATGAATGCTTGATCTTCTCACTTGTATTCGAATACATATTAGATACAGATTTTGATCTTGGTGTTTGAATAACTTTTAATTTTAATTCACTATCAGTCTTTTTACATGGTTCCGAACTTCTAATATCTACAGTACTATCATCTAATGAAGCCATTTGACGTTCACAAATAGATAATATTTCGTTCATTTTTACAATTGGAGATTCCGGGTTATGTATAACATTTTTTACTTTTGTTTTGTTATTTTGATTTTCACACATTATGTTACAAACTGTTTCCCAATATTCAAAAGATTTATCTGCACTGGGTGTAAATCTCTTAATTGGTGTATTACTTTTTGAGCTAATTTGATTTTTGGGTGTCGTAAAAGTTTTAAATACTTTAATAGGTGTAATATTGTGAGTGGAAGTTTCAATAATATGTCTAAACATACTTTTTGGCGTTTTTGTATCAATATTTTTATTCTTTTCCTTATATTCTGGAGTAGTTGGTTTTTCTAAGCTAGTTATATTCATTAATGATGGTGCCCATTCTGGCATTGATTCATCTTCAATAAATTTACATAATTTTCTAAATTCTCCAGTCATTCTATGCAAACTTATTCCTGAAGTATCACCATTATACTGCTTTGTTGGAGATTCTGATAAAACAATAGAGTCTTCTATTATTGATACTAACTTCTCTGTGAATCTTGTTGGTGTTTTCTTAAATTTCTGTGAAAGTCGACTTAGTATTTGTGGAGGATTTTGAATATTTTCTTCTGGAGTCTGTGCATGTTCTTCAAATGGTGATAGGGCTTCATCTAGAGCTAATAAAGCATCCCAAACATCAGGTTCATTCACTTCTGCAATCATTCCTCCTTCAACGTTTAAAAATTCTAGAGGTGATGAAAAGATTCTTTGATTATTTTGACCTTAAAAAATGAAATTGGATATTAGAAATTTTTAACAAATTTGCCAATCAAATTAATTTAAAGAAAATGTAAAATAGTTTTACCTTTTTCTGGAATTTCTATCAAATTTTGATTTAAATAACTTTCTGTAGAAGGTCTTTCTATTATATTTTCCATGCTAGAATTACACGAACTCACTTTAACAGTTCCGCTATCAGAACTTATTGATACAATATTTTCCGAAATTCTTTCATTTAAACTAAAACAATTAAGTGAACATGCATCTTTAGACCTTTCTGAACATTCAGACTGACTTTCTATTGATTTAAACTTTAAAGTTCCACTATCTGAACTGACAGTAATATTTTCCATTAATCTTTCATTAAAATTAAATAAATGGTCTAATTGAGTAGGTGTATCATTTGAATGATTTTTTGAAGAAGTATCTTCTATTAAACTTGTATTCAAAACATCATACACAGGAGGTATTTCATTTGGTTTTTCTTTAGAAATGTTATCTTCTTCATTTATATTTTGGTTGAGAACATTATTGGATAATGTGTCTTTCACAGATCCCTTATGAGATGAACCTGAAGATACTTCATTCATAGACTCATTTAAAACTTCAGACATTCTTGGACTGTTTTGTACATTCAATGTAGCTAGCATTGATGTGATATTTGTACACTTATCTTCTAAAGAATCAACAAAGGGTTCTGTTTTATTAACGTCTGTTGAATTGGTTAATGCAGAAGCTTCTCTATCTATAAAAAAATATTCACACTAAAGTTTGTATAGCAATATTTACTAATAGTGTCTAATCTAATATAATCATATACAAAATAAATCTCTTGAAAATTCAAATTTACTACACAACTTTCAATTTTAGAAATTTTAGGTTAGTTTTCAATTAATTTCATGTAACAATAGAAATATATATTTTTCTTATAAAAGATGCTTTACATACAAATAATAAAGTAATTATTGAAAACAAAGGTCGTTTGCTATTAACTATTCACTTACGAACCTACCAAATCAGGTACTAGCGTCTCTTACTTACTCTGAAATTTAACTAATGAATCTAACAATTCATTTGACCATCTACGCCTTCTAAAGGACATTTTTACTTGTTTTTATTGATGACTAATCAAAATATTAGCAAATATGTCCAACTATAAAAACTAACTTTTTTATCGTAGTCGAAACCGCTTGTAAATATTCATTTCACCTGTACGCTCTACCGGCTGAATAGTGAATACCTGCGTGAAAAATCAAATCTGTAACGTTCGAAAATTCAAAATACCAGTGCTACCAAAATAGCGAACTTTAATAACGTAATTATTCATACACAAAACGACCAAACGCAAACACAGCCTTTTTCTTATAAACTTAAATTAAACTGAATTTTTTTCAAAACGAAAGAATCATCCTTTATAACACCATTTCATCAATAAAAAAAAGTCAGAATCAAGCATTTTAGGAATATATAACAACTAACATCGCATATCAGATATCATTAAAAGTCGCATTCCATATCGAAGTGGCAGGTTGGACATGTGTAGGTGTACACTGTAAGAGCCTTTGTTGTTTACAATTACGAAGCGGCCAGACGAGCCGAGGTTAGGAGTAACATCGACCGATAATTTATTCACAACCCCGAAAGAGGTGCGTGCACGAAATTATTTTTAACGCATCAAATGCTAAGAAAATTTCTCTTTCATAAACAAGTTGTGCATTTTGCATCATTTATGTTTCGACGAACGGGAGACCCTTGTGCTTAAAAACAGTGGATCGACTAAAGAAACGAGGAATAAAATCAAAATAAGACGAAAGCAGCAGCCTTAGCAATGGCAAAAATAGTCGAGTCGCTCAAAAGACTGAGTGTGGAGAATGGCTCGAGAAGACCAGACAAGGGTAGATTAGACAAAGACAAGTTAGCCAAGAGTAAGGGTGAGTTCGTCGTGTCCATCGAAGAAACAGTCTCGACTGATGACGAGAACTACGTCCTTGCAATTTGCGGCACCCAGAGGTAAGCAGTATACCTATTGACATCTTTTAAATAGACCACATTTTGTTTTGAGCGTGGATGGATTGACACTTTGACTGTTTGTAGCGAACCAGAGTTCAGGATTGGAGCAGCCTTGGCTGATTATTCCTGCATAGTCTACTCAGCTGGAGAAGCTTTTGCTAAAACAGCTACTCTCAAACACAATACTTCTTCTATTATAGGTGTTAAGTTTAGTCCTACATCAAAAAATATAATTTACACTGCCTCCAATGATGGAAATGTCACTGCCTGTGATTTGCGAGCAAAAGGAAAAGTCATAGCAGAGTTTAGAGGTTTATATTTTTTACTGCATACTTGTGTTGTAAGCTGTTCTAGTAAGAAATAATATTATGGTTTTATTTCAATTACAGATAGCACAGAGGATGGAAAAATCAAACCACTTGCCAGTTTCGATGTTAGTTGTGACGAAAGGCTTATAGCAGGTGGAACAGAACATATTGGTGGAGATGCTTTTATACTTTTTTGGGACATAAGATATAGTAATTCTAAACTCAATGGCAAAAATAGTTTGCTTGGAGGTTATTGGGAATCACACATGGATGACATTACTTCCTTAGTGTTTCATTCAAACAAAAGGGATGTTTTGGCATCAGGCAGTACAGATGGTCTCATTAATGTATTTGACTTGAAACAAACTTCAGAAGACTCTGCTTTGACGTATTCCTTAAACACAGAATCTTCAGTGGTATGTGAATTATCAATAGTTCCTTGAATTCATTACATAAAATTTAAGTCTTTTTATAATATTGTTATTAAAGGATCGAATAGGTTGGCTCACCAATGATAATTTATGGTGCACTACGCACACCCATTCACTGCAATTGTGGGATTGTGAAGATGCAACCCCTTATAACAAATTTGACAGAAGTGATCTTGCTTTATCTCAAGTAAAAATGTTACTTATTTAATATTTTATACTTCTTAAAAACAATTGTAAATCAGATTCTTATTTTACTTTCTTATTAGAATGATGATCCAGATAGTTGCTATCTAGTGCGGATACATGTCCCAAGTACATTTGGCAATCCTTACTTGCTTGCTGGTTTGAGCGCAACAAAAGGGTATGTTATAATCATAATTAAACACAATAATCTGAATAATAGAGTATTAATAAATAAATATGACTTATTCAGAGAGTTCCTCAAATGTTTAAGTTTTGGAAAAAACCAATTGGAACCATACTATAATGTATCTGGAAATAAGCAAATTGTTCGAGACAGTTGGTTACATGAAAAGGTAAAAATTTTTCCTGATTTAATCGTGTATTTTATCTTATTTAGATAGTTGTACATAGGAATTTTGAAATATAAAGGACTCCGCACAAAATACATGGAAAAAAGTATATGGTCGAACTTCACGGTTTTTTTACGGTTGAACTTTTTTCAGGACATCTCAAAGGATACATTCCAGTTAGTTTTGGTCCAATTCGACCGTATATTTTTTTCAATTTATTTTGTGCGGGGTCCTTTTGTGTTTACATATGCACATAAATATAAATATTATACAAAATATTTATATACGAATTTTATAATTTTTAGAGTGGTTGTTTAGTCACAGGAGGTGAAGCAGGCATTTTAAATATCTGGAGGCAAACTGAGCCAGTTCTAATTCAAAGAAATACAAATCCAAAACGGCCAACAAAAATTGGAGCAGAAAAGAGTCGTAGTGATAAAAATCACAGAACCAAGCCATATTAAAGTTGCACAAAATTGTTTAATATATATATATATGTAAGAATTAGTTTAATATTTTGTAAATGATAAAAACTTTATAAAGTAAAAAAAAGTAATTATTACTTAAGCGAAAAATTAAATTAAAATTTAACAAATTGGCGTAAAAGTTTTACGCTCCTCTTAATTTTATTGACTATTTTATATTTTATTTTTTTAACAATATTTTAAGAACGTTTTTCATTGAAATAATTTAATATTTTGAAATACTGCTTTAAAAAAGAAAGTTTACGTACATTTCGTAAGAATCTTTTTAGCAAATAAATTTTAAATAACGTTTTTTTAAGGCTTGTTATGTACAAACTTAAAGCATGAAAATTAAGTCAAGGATTAAATAAAAAAACAAATTCTTATTTGTTTTACCCTTTTACAATCTTCTTTATTACAATAACAGTTGTATGTACATTTATAATAAATAAGTATTATTTTGTTTCTTATGTGGCTAGTTTTACTGAACAATGTCTGACATAACAATCGAAAACGTAGCACGTGTTAGAATAAGTGTAGAATGGAATGCGAGTTCATCGTAATTGTAACAGATGAGAAAAAAAGTAATATATATATAAAGTCTATTAGGAAAAGGAGAAAAATTATTTAGCGAACCAACTTCACAGAATTTATCAAATGTGTCGTTCGATTCTTACAATCGGTCATACAAAGTATTAAGACTTAACGCCTAGAGGCTTTGAGGCAATCAATATATTCACATTGATTCTGATTTGTTTACCCGATGTCGCGAGTAATTTTTTTTTTAATTATACAAGATTTAACAAGGATAAAGTTTCAAAAAAGGCGTTTCTTTAATGTTTCCAAAAATATATATAGCGCACGATAATCGCTTCACTTGTTTCAATATCGTACAATGCAATACATTCGGTACGGACTTACTCATAACAAAGGAAATGCTAGCAAGACTCGAAAATTCTTAACTACATGTGATTTTTTTTAATATTAGTTGAGTTTTATTAATTTTCGAACGACCTACCGAATCGTATCGAAATAAGAAAGAGCATCCTGCTGCCGCTAGGAACGGACTTGTATTAAGATTAGGCATCTGTAATTTCAAATATTTTCAACTGATATGCAGTAATTTAAAATAATGAAAGTGCTAAAAATTTTTAATTTACAAAAGAATATGTTCACTATATTATACAGAATTTAGTAAATTCACTTAACGTGAGAAACATATTTTGTAACAAATTGTGTGTAAAATATGTTAAATGCAATACTCAGTCTATCATATTTCAGTTCAAAGTATATAGAATACGTAAAAATATTCATTTGCTTGATTAAAACTTATTATCAGTAATATGTTTCACTTCACATCGTTAATTGGCTAAATAACGAAAAATATATTGACTATCACTATATGATTATTTCATCTGTTATAAAATATCAGACCAAAATTGATATTTCAATCAATATTAACATTAAATAATAGTTCAAGACTTTAAATTATTTAAATTTGTTATTACTATTGAGATAAAGTAATTTTCAAATAATTTATGCTTCACTAGAGTTAGTGTGATTGCAAGTTTTTGCAAAACTCTTTTATTAACAGCCGTATAAAAAAAATTTTAATTATTTCTCTTCGGTTATCACACTACTTGTAACTCAGTTTTAAAAAATGCACTTTAATAGATAAAATCGGTAAAAAAAAATATTAAAAATCACAGACCCATAATCTTAAATCAATAATCGAATTTCTAAGCTATCAAGAAAATGAACAGCACAGTCAGTTATCACAATTATGATTTTTATCTTCATTTAGATCGAAAAAGTTAAAGAGTATAATGTATAAAAATAGTTTCCATGAGCATCACCCGTGAGACTAAAAGTTTAAGATCCCATTTGGTCTCTTTCATCGAACAGTCCGTTTAGAAAAATAAGCAGCGATTAATTGAAAAAAGTCATAGTTTATGTGGGCTACTCTTAATCAACGATCAATGGGATTTTACAATTAATGTTAATACCAAGCTAAGACGGTTGAAAAAAGAAAAATAACGTCAGCATTTATTTTTTCAATTCTTTGTTTTTGTAATTAAACGCGTGAAAGCTTTCTTTTCTTCACCCGCCTGCACCCTCACATTTTACAGTTGTTTAAGTTAAAGGGCTACTATAGGCCATATTTTACTACTAGTTAATAATGATTGAGGATTCGAACTTGTCTTGAGTTACTTTGAAGAGATGAAAATTTTTAACTTTATTTTTCTTTGTTAAAAGAGTAAAATATGTGATGAATCGATGTTAATGACTTAATCTTAATATATGCTAAATTTAAAAAGACTTCTTTATGTAGTTAGGAATGATTGCTTTTAACAATGACTTGATGAAAAATAAATTTTAATCTTTTCTTGATACTATGAATGTATACTAAATAGATCCTTTTTTTATATAATACTAAAATTCGAAAAGGAAGTCCTGTTCTTTATAATTATTTCAAATATGAATTATGTATCATATTATTTACTTGAAAAGTACATTTTTAATACCTTGGGAATATTAGTTACTCTATAAAAGCTTTACTAAACCAAACAATTTCTTAATAAATACGTTCCATGTTTATTTTCATTTACAAAGACGTGCAAAGACAATTCTTTATTTACATAAATTTTTATTGTAACAATTTTTATTTTATTTTTGAAGCTGAAACAATATTATATACCAAAATAATTATGATCAAATTATGACAGATGCTTTACTAAAATTCTTTGAAAAAAATGTAACATCTATCATGATTCATTCTATGTAAGTTATAAAATTCGAACAGGACTTGATTTTACCGTAGGATATAAAACAGAGTTGTTTTCGTCGTCAGGTAACAACGATTAAATGCTTGATCATTAAATGCATTATCACTTATGCACACGCAGCGATGCAGTAACAACAAGGTATTTATTTATTATTGTATTTAT
>JAWWEM010000027.1:1835650-1853786 GCA_035582935.1 Ormyrus thymus
TATATATCTATATATATGTGTGTACGCCCTCTGTTAAACCGCTTTATAACAATTCACAATTCGTAGACCTTTCGTATATTTATAACACTGTACTGGAATTAAAGATATAGTCTATTGTCATTATGATTGATTGAGGAATATCATTCATTATTAATCTTTTTTTTATATATATCAAGTTTACCTTACAGTAGTGCAGTACTTTAATAATTTTTTATATTTTCGTTACTTCTTTCATCACACACGCCATTGATTGACAAAAAAATTGATTTGACCCTATTGCACGTTGTGCATCTTAACTTACATTTTATTCGGTATATTGATTTGTCTCACAATATCTCTAGATAAAAAGATAATATTTATTTTCTTTATTATAATTCATCTTTATCATTGTTTATAATTATTGAGAATACTTATTATTTATTATTGAGAATACTTTTACTCTTATTTTTTGTCTTCATCGCTTTTTTTCTCTCGATAATACTTAGAATGAAAATTTTATTCTGCTTGATAGAAGAGAACCCAATAAATAAAATACATTTATTCTCAAAATGAATAGAGGTTTCATATGTCGTGACAAATTAAAATACGAGTGTTTGAATAAGCACTTTTACAAAGTATATTACAAAGTATAGATACATTCAGTGTAAAATTAATATTAATAAACTTATTAAAAATCCTTTGCAATGTAAGATCGCAATTGAAACAAATTTTATGCAGTATAGTAGCGTATTGATTACATATGTACAATTAATTAATAAAAGTAATAATTTAAATAGATTATAAGTTTTTAAAAATTGAAATAAAATTTTTACTAACTTCTCCTGATATAATGAATGTAAAGAAGCCAAATAAATTTGAAACGTCTTGTATTAAATGAAATAAATAATTTATATTATATTACAGTTTCAGAAAGAAGTATGTAATAACGAGAGAGTGGCAGTGGATGAATTTGAAGTAAACGTCGAACATACGAACCATTATTAGTTTTACCAATCGTTATAATTGCATAATATTATAAAGTGCATTTCTCGCTTTATCATACTTCCTTCTTTTTCTAGCGCATTTTTGTATGTGTGAAAAAACCATAAATCAATATTTTCATTCAAAAAGAAAATCAAGCTATGATTTTGTCGATTGGCACAAATGTTACAATTTAACTTCCCCATTGCTTCACTCGCTTTTCTTTGTTTTCCAAGTACACAATAAAATATCGATTCTTTAAAAGTTATGTTATAAGAA
This sequence comes from Ormyrus thymus, assembly GCA_035582935.1. Lineage (NCBI taxonomy): Eukaryota > Metazoa > Arthropoda > Insecta > Hymenoptera > Ormyridae > Ormyrus > Ormyrus thymus. The sequence goes on from JAWWEM010000027.1 coordinate 1,836,890, forward strand.
ATATCCTACTTTGACAGTACATTTACATACACGCAACGAGTTATTTTCGCATTTTGGCTCGCACGTATATACCTACTTATTTGAAACATGTATACAACACGTTTCCGTCATCAATCAATAAATGAGATACTATTGAATACAATATTACGTGCAATTTATATACAAATGACCGAACATATTTTTGCTCGATATCAATATGTTAGAATGAGTGTTTAATTAATTAAGTACATTGGAATTGATGTTAGAATACAAGAAAAAATTGTCGTCGTTTATTAAAAAACCGTACTTGTCCTTTTTCTCTTTTAAAGAGTTAAATTGAAGAAACCGCAGTTAAAATAATATTAACAATAATAATAACTCTAATGCGAAAGAATGAAAATCATATGGTATGTTTAAAATTCTAAATCATTTTAAATTCATAAATGCAACAGACAGTCATAAGAGTATCATAAATGGAACTTTATAACACTAAGAAGGGAGTTAAAACGCATAATTTAATTACCAACAAAATCATGTTCAAAGAAAAGTATTAAAGTTTTTATATAATTGTTTATATAAATATATAATGGATTAAACTATTATATAAAAGATTAAGTGTTTTATAAAAACAAAATTCTACATACAACAATATAATTTTCATTGTCATAATATCTTCTTTGCTGATAATTTGGGATAATTTTTCAAATTTTGCCGATAATTAAAATGTGTATTTAAAAGTACGCATTAGGCCTTTTGATTTTTTCTTATTTGCTACTAATTATTTTTTGACATTGCAAATTGTTTTCTCTTTCAGCGTATTCATACGCATTTTTCATCAGCCATATTCTGAAAAAAAAACAAGAGAACTTAAAAATTTAAATTGGCAGTAAAATTGGCTTACTTTTTGGGTGATGATAGAGCAATGAAGAAATCCCCAGTTTGTTTTTTGGAAACACATTGCATACACGCTATCATAACAGACACTCATTCATTTACACACAAAACAAAAATATATATTTATACATATTTATAATGTATGTATAGTCGCATTTTTAATTACCTATATCTTTATCGCCACAAACAGCAACAGATTTTTATTTTGTTAAATTTTTTTGTTTAAAAGACTCGTCTAAAACGACATATCCAGAACTCTCAGTCAGCTGATTTTTTTATTATTTTATAACAAGCGATGTATCAACAAGGATGGCCCGTTTAAACTTTTTAAGTCGGCCTCTAATACTTTAAGCTTATTTATTCAGTTATTTTATTTAATTCTCTTGAAAAATTTTTTCACTTTTTTTCCAATAATATCCTCTAAAACACTGCCAGCTGTTTACAAAGCTATCGTTATTGCCCTTATATTCGTTTTCTTTTTTTATTTCGTATTTTCTCACGACCATCCACCGTATTACGCGATTTATTTTGCACAATGTCCATTATAAGAAAAATTGCTATGTCAGATGAGTTGTATTTTTCTACAAACGTTTGACTATATAAATTCGAAGAAAAAATATCAACAGCACGAAATAATCTCATGCGTATGTAACATTATGGAGATGTTTCTGAGATACTGAAATACTGAAATCTTGGTCAGCTTATTGGCATAATTTTGTTTAAAACGAGTAACTTTATATTTTTCATTCACGTTAAAAGATTTTCATTTTTATCCTAGTTTTAACTTAAAAAGTCAGTAAATTTTGACTTTTGATGAACAGAAAGTGAAAATAAATTAATGTATAAAAATTTATTAAACTTTAACATGTATTTTATATATACATTGTTACACGACTTAAAATATTAATTTTAAATTTATTATACTTATAGACACGATTGCTATATTAAATAAGTGACTTCCATAAAAATTCATTGATTGTTATGTCGCATTAATAACATAACCAATATACTATATATAAAGTTAATTTATTGCATATTTTTAAGTAATCGTAAATCAATTTACAAAATTTGATTTGACTTTCTAACGTCTAAATTAATATTAAAACGTACGTCAAAGTAGTCCGAAGAATTCGAAGTATAACTTAATGTTATAAAAATTTAAGAATCCTAACTACTACAATTCATTCATTTCCTGTTCATCTTTTTATCTCTAATTATTTACAAATATACAAAACTTTATAGTACTACTATAAATAATTCAAAGAAATACTTCCAGAATTTCAATATCCCTTTAACAACCCATGTATTTATCTCCTGTCGCGCTTCGAAAACGTCGGTAATCAGAAGGATTTAACCCTGCTCCGCGGCGTTTGTTGTTGCGCGTCTTCAGTTGTCTGGGCGCCACTCACTCCTGACCTCTTAGGTGTAGGGGTTGAAGTCGGCGTTGAAGAGCCACCAGTAGAAGCGCGAGCCGATCTATTGAAGTGTTTTCGGCCAAAGCGCAAGATACGTCACAAAAATAACACCTCTTCCTCCAGTGGTTGTTGCGGCTCGGCTCGCTGTTGCTGCTGTTGTTGTTGCTGTTGTTGCTGTTGCTGTTGAACGTGATGTTTTCGAGGGTAAGGCTCAGGGATGCGTGTATAACGCAAAGAACGATTTGACATGGAGAAGTGGCTTAGTGAACTCGAACCGTTGTTTTGGTGACTGCTGCTGCTCCCTAATTCGGGCGAAGAGAGAGCCGATGAACTGGTAACTATGGCAGGACTACTTCCTGTGCGAGAATGTCGATCTGGACTGTTGCTGCTTATTATGCTACCACTCCTGTGAAGTTGCAACATGATACAGTTAATATAGTTTTGTATTTTATACTTAATAGTTACAAGTGTTAACTCAATTTATTCAAATGTAATTAAAACATCAATTTTCAATAATTTAGCTTCTACGTAATATTTTTATTTTATTTGTTAATATTTCATGCTTATATTTATTTGTAAATATTATCTGTGTTATTATACATTGATTCAACTCTGATCAGTCCAATATTAATAATTTTACACATTTAAACTCATCACACATTTTCTAAAGCTATCATAATGGATATAATAATTTTATCTGCACTATATTTTCAACAAATCAATTATACGAAACAAATTATGCAAAAAAAATGTTATTAGTATTAATACGTAAGAAATTAATTATTTCAATTACTTTAAACTTACGGAACTTCTCTATTTTCTATTACCTAATAAATAAATGACTCATCAAAGATGTTTTAATTTAACAGAAAACCTTGTATTGCTGAAAGAACAAAATTGCTAGTACTGAAATGGTCGTAGAATGCTTTAAATTACGTTTAAGTAAAGTAATTCTTCAATAAGGATGTTAAATTAGCTGGATAAAAAAGTTTGCAAATAAATCCATTATTTACGAAATATAGGTAAAAGTCTTTGACAAACCTTGAATTACTGTTATTACTTCCACTAGCCAGTTTGAGCGGCAACTGCTGTTTGACGGGTAGCTGTTGCACTTTTTGCTGGTTTGTAGCGCTGAACAGATTCTGTGGTATCATACCCTTTTCATCTGTTTGTGACTTTTTCCTTGAAGTTTGACTTCCGTCACTACTACTCGATCCAATCGAAAGTGGAACGACAGGTACTGCTGCACCCGTAGTCAAAGACACACCCTGACGTGTCAACGCTTCAAGTTTACGGTATAATTGTTCCCTTTGTTTTTCAACATCTCGTTGTTCTGCGGACAACTGATTACGTAATTTGTTTAATTCAGCTCGTTCCTCTTCAAGATGAGCACGCTCCTGCTGAGAAGCCGCACGAAATTCAGCACGTTCACGACTTAGTTGATCTTGCAAATTACGCAATTCCTCTAGCTGACGATTCGGATTGGGACGATTGTTCGACTTGCTCATACTGCCTTCTTTATATCCAGCTAAATTGAAAAAAAAAACAATTTTATGAGAATTAATTTTGACAATATTATTTTAATTAAAAAACAGGTAGTAATGTTATCGTCGTACCCAATTGAGCTTGTAAGCTTTCAATGTTTGTCATCTGATTGCTGATAATGCAAAGGAGGGTATGTACATAGTGCGATAATTTTACAGCAACTTCACGCTGGTCTTTGTAAGCGTCGAGTTCATCTTCTTCTTTACCTTCAGCTTGTTCTCCTATAGCAGTCTCGTTGCTTTTCTGTGCACATGGCACTGGATTATTCAATGTCACTGAATCTCGCCAAGTATAACGTTCCTAATAATGAAATAGATTAATATAATTCATGCTTTAAACAGTTTTGGATATTAATAAACGTATATTTATTTTACCTTATTGTGATCAAAACCAGCGAAAGTCTCTGCTCTTCTAGGAACAGCTAGCGATGGTGGTACATAGGCTTCACTGTGACGTTCTCCAGCAGAACTCAAACTACGCGAAAGAGTTCCACCGCTTACACCACAAGACAATGAGCTTGCAAGTCGCATTGCTTCCTGAACTGCAGCTAGAGCCTAGAAAATGACCAAATATAATCAAATTAACTACTTAAATCCAACATTAAAAGAAATTCAAATTAATAAAAAAAAGTAAAAGTGTAAACCGTACCTCTTGCCATATTTGCGTCGAATTGATTCCTTCGCCACGAACGAGTCTTAAATAGTCAGGCATGTCCTTAAAATCTTTATCCAATTTGTCAATATCGTTTTCATTACTACTAGGTAAATTAATGGTGTGATGTAATCGCATGTGCAACGCCATTTTCTGCTCAAATAACGATGCCTGCTCTTCGTCTTTTTTCCTTAATTCATCTGTACCACAAGAAAGTACACTATAGTTTGTTTAATTTCAAGATGATTATAATAGGGTACACGAATTTTCAGTACTTACCAAGTATACCTTGCAAACGATTTTCTTTGGCAATTTTAAGTCTCTCTTCAGAGGAAAGTTTCGATAGGGACAATGAACGGGAGTCTCTCATCTCATTGACCATATTATTTTCAATAAAATTACAGGTATCATTGTCCATCTCCTGCGGACACGCCTCGACCGCTGCTCTAATTGATTTAACCCAAATGTGCTTATCACGTGGTTTGTCCACCTATAAAAATCAAAGAAACTTTGAGAAAATCAGCAAGAAGTAAAAGAATGCAATGGAAGAAACTGACCTTAAGCTCAAACATTTCCGGTTCAATTGGATTACTGCTTATAAGATAAATACCGCGTGACTCTTGGCCAGCTTTCTCGCGCACCAGCAGTTTTTGCAGTGAAACAACACCAGCTCTATTGTCAGGCACGAAGAATGCGTACTTCTGTTCACCGGCCAGGAAGAAAAGCACGTCGGTGAGGCAGACAACAACGACGGGCACCATCTTGTTTCGGCCTTGCATTAACAAGGCCGTGCCTTCGAACTTGAGATTGCGATTGGACGCCAGAATATCGGACTTCTTGAATTTTTCTCCGCGATACATTGCGCACGATTTTGGATCAATCCTTTAAATAGATAAATTTAAAGAAAATTAGCGCAAATTTTTTTCTTTATCAATAAAAATTAATAAAACCTTACTTTAACTTACTTATGGTAAATATCTAATTTTCTATCTGTTCGCTCCTTATCTGCAACGCACGCATCAACTTCGCCTAATATTTCTTTGACGAGGTTCAAGGCTTTGCGAAGATTATCAGTTTCCTCTGTAGTAACTCCAGTTTTAATTAAAGGTTCAACTAGAAGCGGATATTTCGTTAATCTCTGGGTAACAAAAAGTATGCACTCAGGTATACCCTTCTTCTTCAGTAAAGGGTTATTCTGTAAACGAATGATTCCTAAATTAAAATCGTACAAAATCATACGAATCGTAAACATCCATTAAAAGTTAATGCATTTACCTGACAATGTCGAACAAATCTAGCAAATCGTGGATCCACCTGCTGATGATGTTTGTACACATCCACAGCATCTCTATGCCTACTACAGAACTCTCCATAAGCGCTCTTCATGTTGTACGAATTATCACCGGAAAACTGATCAATAAGAATATCAGCAACGGTGGGCACAACTTGGTTTTCAGCCTGACGCTGTCTGAGCTTCATAAGGAAGTCAAAATGGATATCCATGAGGTTCTGGAGTTTAGGGAACATGCGATCGAGCACCGAGGAGTTGAAGTTGAAGTGGCGCTGCAGGCCCTCGACGAAGATTCGCTGCATGGCGAGGAGCACGAGGCAGTGATGCTTCTCCGTCAGGATGAACTCGTAAATGTGCTCCTGGCGCTTGACCTCGCGCTCGTTGTTATCCACCAGTTTCAGAGCTATCTTTCGGCCGATCGCAGCGCTCCACGAGTCCGGCTCTTCCCGACCCAGACCCAGTTCCGGATGCAGATTATCGAACTCTTCCAAGCTGAACTGATGTGTGTCGTCGAAATCGAACTCTTCCAGCCCACTAAGAAGTGCAAATGTCAATTAAAAATCATGCATTGTTAATTTTATTAAGTATCTTGACATTTAGTAGTTTTGAATTTTTTTAAAGCTATTTTTTTAAGCTTTTTTTTAAGCTTATAAATACTGTTTACTTATAGTTTTAATAAGAAACATCGATGTAATAGAAGATTATAATTATATTATTGCAAAAAAATTTTAGAAAAGGTATAAGATTAAGATTGTAAGATTATATGCTTACCTAGAAACATCTCGGTGCGAAGACCCATCACCATCTCTCTCCTCACTGATTGTTTGACTGAAATACGATAAAGTACTCTTAAAAACTAAATTTTCAATTAACTTAAAGAGCATCTAAATTTGAGGCAAAATGATATGTGCCACTTCATAATAAAGTATAATAAGAATAATGATAATAAAAGTAAGAATAAAATTAATAAATGTATATATAGCAAATCCATTATAAATATATAGAAAAATCTTGGGCAGCATTCGGATCTACAATGCTAAAAAACCAAACAATAATAAAGTAGAAACATTGTATAGTTTGAAAAACGTAAACGCACATTAACGAACAAATATTATTGAAAACTTCAATGAAATGGACTGTTATGACAGTTTCTTGTTTAAGATCCAATCAAAAAAGGATATCAATTAATTTAATTAACTCCAAAGTAATGTTTAATTAAAAATTGAATTTTTAATAAAATTAACGAAGTCTAGAAAATATATCTTCTTTGAAAGGATCTGCTTATTTTTTCTATATATGACGAAGGGCTCATAAAAGGGATAAAGATTTTTTTCTTTATAAAATAATGGTCGAATGAACGATGAAACAGACTTATATCCGTTCCACATAATAACGAATAAGATGATTCTGCAAATAGCTGAAAATGAAAGAATTGAAAAAGATCACCTGTCAATCGAAAAGAGAGTAAAAGAACATCTATAGAACTTACCAAATTTTAGTACATGTTTGTTAGAATGTGAAGATAATCGAATAAAAAATGCAAATCTGACCGACATGTTGAGAACGATACCATTAATTTTCTGATTTTCTATTTAACGATTTAATACATATTTATATCATTGCTTTTAGTTTTCTACTTTTCTATATTTTGACCATTTTCGTACAGCTAAATATCATGCACAATTATATTATAATGTAATATAATAAGAAACTAATTTTTCGCATTACAAATCGATTCTATTCACATTCCCATATAAATGTTGTCCTAAACAGTATGCGATGACGTAGAGAAATGAATAAAAGTAAAACAACAGAAGCAAGCGGTTCAGAAGCACAGGCAAGGCAGGATAAAATTAAGTTTCTTTTTTTATTGAGTGAACAAGTGTCAAGCCTCTAGTTAATGTCCTTTTGTCAAGACACGGCCACAATGTATGCGTGTAACGTGTTTTTATCTTTTTTATTATCCTCAGAATGAATGTAGTATAAGATGAATAACAGAATTGATAAAAATGAAGTGTCCTTTATCCTTGCAAGAATACAGGACTCGTGATAAGAAAATTATGTCTCTGAAAATACAGTTGGATAACTTCGTTGTTTTTATCATTTTTATATATATATTGGATAATATCTTAATTAAGATTTTTTATTAAATTCATTGTTTAATATTTCTTTTATCAACTAACTAACTAACTATTTTAAAAGAGGCGAAACGATAAGAGTTAATTAATTCGTCAGTATTTACTTACTTACATACCGTAATAATTTTTATCTGTCAGTATATTTTCTAATTATTAGCCAGAACAATCAACACATTTAGTAATAGAATCAGGCAATGTATAACTTTTTATTTTTTAAATTCTTCCTGTTTATTGTTTTTTTAACAATTATCTCGAAACAATTTTATTTATTTGCAAGTTAACCAAAGTAGAGAAATTTTTTAAATGTTTTTCTTTAACTGCTAAAACACTTATCTATCTGTACAGAAAAATAGTACAACTTTAGAAAATGTTTTCTTTTCAAAAATTAAAACGTGCATAAAACAACAAATAAAAATTTTTTCGAACGTATAAAAATTTCTATAACATTTCAAAACTGAATACTGTATACATAATTTAACTATTTATTAACTCAAAAAACAAAGGAATCATTTTCTTATTCATTGTTTCAAAAATAGCAACTTGCAAAAGTTTTTTTTAACAATCTAAGAGGGGTAAACAGCAATGGCAGAGCCAAAAATTTTAGGAAGTAAAATCAATTCATTATATGTCGAATTCGCCAAAAAATACAGGATGACATGTAGATAAATTAGAGAAAAGAGAGATGGTATCGAGAGTATACGCAAAAGGAGAAATATCTATATGCATGTATAATGTACATATGTATATCTGTCGAGAGAAAAGGAGAGACACATTTTTGTAAACGTATTTTTTTCGGTGTTTTTTTTTTGTTGGCTGATTTGTTCTTTAGAAGGGACTTACTTGACTCCGAGTTTGGTGGCAACTCGCCGCCAAGGGCTGTAGCTTGTCACCGCTTTCTTGTTGTTAATTTCCCTTTTTAACGGACGATTGTTTGTCGAGTTTGTCGAGTTTTGCGTCGTGTGCGGTAGTCGAGAGACACGACACGACGGGGATGCACGTGGGGGAAAAGGAAAAAGCACACAATGCATTAGCCCCATTTACTTATCGCACACTCTCTCTTTCTCGCGTTTTAAAATGCGAATCTCTGAGCTTACGTGACGAGGATTAGTGTCAACGAGACCTGCGTTTGAAACCCTTAACTCGTGCCTTCGTTTCCTCTAGGTTTAAATTGCAACTGATCTGCTGCAATTCTTTAACCACTCATGTAGAAATGTTGAGACTCGTAAAGAGATTAAATTCTTCTGAGAATGAAGAGCATTTTAAGGATGAGAAACAGCTCTTTTTTCTTAGGAAAATAGTGATCTTACACAAGTTTTTTAGAGTAAGAATATCGGACGCACTTGCAATTTTTCATCTGAAGAAAATTAAAAGCACTTTGAGATTTCAATTCAGATCAAGTTGATACTTCCTCGTTTTTGTTTGTTGAATAAAAAGTATATATGATAGTAAATTGTTGTCTGAGAAATTTTACTGCGTAGACAATCCTTCTATAATAATTATAGAAAATATGAATTTGATTAGTAGCAACATTGAAACCATAGAAGGATATCTGTTAGAGTAAAGTATAATGCAAAACTGCAAAAAAACGTTTTTAACCCTTTTTTTTATACAAATAAAAACTAAAAGAGAGTCAATATCCTTTGTCAATGTATTTATAACTCCAAACGGATTATCTTAGAAAATCTGTCAGTCTGTAGGTCAATCAATATGAAGAGGAGATTATGGCTATAATTTTCATCATAAAAACGATGAAAGCAAGAAAAAAGTACGTTATTGATAAAAAAAATTAATTCAAAAGCTTATGTATTAATTATACCTGATTTAATCAAAATATCTATTATATTTTTGAATGAAAATGTTGACATAAATTTATTTTACCATAATCTCTCCTACTAATATAAGTCTCTTTAAATTTAATTTTTGCGTTTAGTATTTTTTTTCAAAGAAATTAAAATAGTTTTGAGCAAGTTAATAATCAATGGAATTTGTTTCATTAATTTGTTATATAAGTTACAAACAATATTTAATTTCTTCGAAATGTAAAAATCAATTTAAATTTATATTTAGCGTCCAAATTAAGTCAATTAGACTCGTTCAAATTAAAGGAACATAGCTCATTTAGTCCTATAGAAAAATAAAAGCAGGGCACTACGTGTTTGAATATTTAAAAATCGTGTATATATAAGACTCGTTGAGCATACATACACAATATCAAAAATAGATTAAAATTGAAAAACTTTTATAATATATATATATTAAATTCAAAAATTTGTCACGCGAAAATACAAAACACAAATAAAAAAAGAGTAATCCGTGTGTAGTGTTATTTCGATAATATTTATCATAAGCACCATTGACCATACAACCTGCTATAATAAATGTAATAATATAATAATATGAAAAAAGTAACGCAAGGATGTAATAAAAAATATGCTAAGGCCTGCCGCTCTACTAATGTCTGTTGCTAAAATTGCAAAATCAATCTGAAACAAATAAGCTTCTGAGCCAGCCTAAGCATCGGAGCAAAACGACGCATGGAACATCAAGATTTATTACTATTATTGTGTGATTATTTATTTAAAATTTTTAAATTGTGATCACAAGTCAGACACTTTCACAGTACACCTTTAAATTTCGATATCGAAAATTAATCAATTATACTTGAAAGTTGTATAGGTATTATAATAAATTTATAATAATTGAATAAAATTAAAACAGTTTTATGCACAGAAAATTGGAAAGTCACATGATCAAACAAATATTTTACTTGTATTTAGCAATTGCCATTTATAATTTTGTTAGAACAAAAGTGTTTAAAATGAGGTTCATACTAGTTTAAAACAGAAATTGACGAATTTGGAAACATTTTCATTGCTGATGCGAATAACGTAGAATACTTTGATTATTTTCAGAAAAAATAACAAGAAAAATCATGATGATTTCTAAGTAAACATGTCTGTATGTAATTTCCCAGTTCTCTAAACTCCGAGCTTCGGTCTGACCATGCTCACAGCGTGCGAATCTTCAACCATAAAAACGAAGATCCAAGGCAGCAGTTACGTACTATAATAATTTAAGCTTTCGCCTTAAATAAAAAGAATTAGCACTTACCTCCCAGTACCGATCGACGCTGGTAATGGTAATGATGCCGTGGAACCACGTTTCACGATGCTGCTGCTTGACGATATCGACACGCTCGACAATGATTTGAAAGATGACTTGCTCGACGGTTTCGACTTTGTGCATTCTTGTTGGTAATGATCTTTGCACGCTTGATTTTGATGAATAATAGCGCCACAATCTGCATTAAAGATTTTTAATTTTAACATTTTTTGCCACAAATTGAGTAAACATTTATATTATATTTATATTGTGAAAGAATTAAACTTTAAAGTTTATTAGAATAGTTTATAAATACGTACTTTCACAGTGTAAAGCTGGTTTATTAGCAAAAGACTTCATACAAAAATCACAAGAATTGTTTCCCTGTGATGAGACATTAATTGCGGCCCACTGATGAGGCTGTGCGGTCTTCTTTCCACTTTTATCCTTTAAAATTTGAAAGTAAATCATGAAATATTCTTAAGGTAACTCAAATTTATTGAGTTAATAATAATGCTAATGTACCTTCTTCTTTCGAGAAAACAATGAACCTCTTTTTCTTTTTGTTTTTTCCGAGTGCCGATCATCATAAGCGGTACTGTAATATAAATATGAACAAATTCAATAAAAAATATTGAGTAACGAAATTGGGGAAGTGACAACACATTAAAGATTAATTATTAAATCTATTCGCACTACACAAAGAAAATAATAAATTAGTTATAAATATTGCAAATCTATAAATAATGAATAGAAGATTTATATAAAAAATAAAGGCGAGTGCAAATAAAGTGATAAAATTAGAATTACATTTTGTGATCTAAATTTGTATACTACGCACTAGAAAGTCAAATTTATTATACTGACCATTTCTTTTGTTAGGAATGTTAGCCACAAATGTGCATTATGTTCAAGTTCAGGTAGAAAAGTACAAGGGTAAAATCCCAAAAGTAACTAATACTAAAAAACCATTACCAAAATTGTGAAAGAGCAGTTTTACAAAAAAAAAAAAATTTTGTAGAAGCGAATCAGTTATTTCTGGCATTTAGTTAATTTCATTATTTTTGTATAATCACAAACAATTCTCTCTTAAAATGCATTGAAAATTTAAATATTTCAAGAGAGGAATCACCACCTGCAAAGCCTCAGTTTTGTGTACGTGAAACACCATTTTTTCAAATGCCAATAATAACTAATGCGTCGTTGTATTCCTGTATCCGGGGACATTTATCTCGACCCTTGAGTTCGGGAGTTTTGGTTGGTTTTTGTTCTATACATCGAGTACTCACTCGGTCAAGAGTTCGTCGAGGGAAACTTGAGTATTCGGCGTGCCCTCTCTCATCAAGTCCTCGTGGAATTCATGACCATGAGGGATGTGAAGATCGTCCGTCTCTGTCTCACTTCCACTACCTTTTTCGTGTCTTTCATGCCGACTGCTGTCGTGCAAAAATATGAGGGAAACAAAAAAAAAAAAAAACGGTCACAGTGCACACGTGAAATCATAAAAATGTCTATAGCCTTTCCTTCGTAGTAACTCTCTATTTCCATCTTAGTAATAATGTTAAAAAATAAAAGAAAGCGAAGCCTTTCACGATGTTAAATACACAAAAAATAATATTAATGTTAAGGTTTATCTAAGAAAATGTTCGTTTCGTGTATATTTGAATTTATCGTTATGAACTTGCCTTTGAATCCTGTCTCATTCTAGAGAAAATTTTGTTTTTTGAATTGTACTCGTAATAGTGTAGGCCATGCTAAGATCGTATTTGTTTACTACTTTTGGTGCAAAGTATTTTATATGTGCGAGTGTGTAAAAAAAATACGTTTCACGCTGTTTTCATGCAATGGCATGATATGACAGGACTGAAACTTTATTTAATTCAATTATGCAGCGAGAAGCAAAAATTTATAATTATATGAATACAATAAAGTTTTTTAAAATAATTTCTTCACTCAAATAAAATTGATGATAAGCTAATAATTTTTTGAAATGTAAACTTAAAAGAATTATTTAGTTCAGCCCTGCATAGTATGTATATTTCTTGCATTCACTCTCTTCTATCTCTAATTATTAATGGTGACAATATATATTGATTCTCAAAAGTCGAGTGCTTTATTATAGAAATAGAGAAAAAATGTGAATTCTTTTCAGCCAGATTACAAGACAGAATAGTGCTTTTAAATTAATAAATAAATTTTTTATTGACACCTAAAAAATATCAAATTTTAAGGTGCACATGATATCGCACGTAAAACGCAACAAGTTGCTTAATTTTATACTGCTATTAAGGCCATTTTTATTGCCGTTATAAAGAATCTGTTATATTTCATTAAAAGATTCATGCAACCTAGGTTATTTCTCTACCAATAACTGTAAAATTCTAAACCAAAAATAAATCCTTATTTGAACCTCTCAGATTTTCGAAAAAATACTTGCACATTTTAAAGGTGTCAGTGGAGTAGTAAAATTAAAACAAGGTTTGAGAATTTTTCACGAGGATATTACTGCAGTAAAATCTGTCGGGTTTGTGAAAGCGACTTGTAATCTAGCTAAACAAAAGAGACAGCTAGAAGAAAAGAAAGAAAGAGTTTGTGACGAGTGCTCGATCAAAGACTTACGCCGAGAGAGAGGGAACGACACGTGCTCCAGTTTCCGTGAGATGAGTCTGGCCCGGCGGTATGACAATGGATGGTGTCGAAACTGACTTCTGCAGCGGTAAGCGTGATCCGACCACCCCGGGCATCAGGCTGACGTTTTCTCCTAGCCTTTGACCTCCTCTCTTCACCACTTTTTTGAATTCGTTCTATAAATTTGGAGGAGTTAGGGGACGATCGATTGAATTGAGACAGCTCAGAGTTTTTATGAAAGTACCTGAGCAAAGTCAGCTTCATTTAGCGAGTGCGTACTTGACTGCGATACCGAAGCTCGAGGTTTGTTACTGGTATCTCTGGCCCGAGATTTACCATCCAGTTCCAAGTCCATATCACTGTCGAGGCTACTTAAACTGATACTTCGCTGCCGCTGCAATTGAGATTGATGTTATTACAAATAAAATAAGTGTCAAAAGTGCGCTTAATATAAAAAGACGCTCGTGACTACTAATCAGCCATAATTTATTTCAATTCGCGAAAATCAAACACCGCGCAGATTTCTACACTACAAAATTCTGGATAAGGCCAGACTCACAATGTTTTGCGCCTGCAGGTGATTCTGATCGGAGCCGCGCCGATGCCTGGAGTCCTCCAAATCGGTCCAGCTCCGCCGTCGATCGATGCCCTGCAGGATCTGTCCGCAGGCGTGGCTGCCGATCGCGTTGCCGGGGAAGTGGGTGGGCGAGCTGTTGGTGGAGCAGTTGGTGAGCAGGTCCGGGTCGGAGCCGCCCCCGGCGTCGTGCTCCGCGCCCGGGCCGGCCTGGCCGGACGCCGACGGCCGCTGGACGATTCCGTCGATCGAGATCAACGGGCACAGGGACGGACAGGAGGTGCTGAACCTCTGCAGATGATCGCCCTGCGCCGACCGGTTCGCCAGGGCCAACGTCAGGTCCCGCATCTGATGGATCTTGTCGTGGATCTCGTGCAGGTGGCGGAGTGGCTCCTCTGTCGTTGGGGAAAGAGGTTTTCAATTTTTCGCAAACAATGCTGTGGGTTAAATGTTTATCTGCTGCGCTGGGTTTATGTCAACGGTGTTGAAGTCGACTAAAAATCTGACAATGCATTTGCTAGAGGTATTGAGGTGTTGGATAATAATTTCAATCAGCATGTTGAATGTAATTATTATTGCAAATGTTAATTAAAATACATACCAATGGTGCTTAGAACTCTCTTTTATTTCATTTTCCGATTTCACCGAAAATATTTGAATAAATGTCCTCGTTTGCCGTATTTCATTTTCCAATCAAATAAATAACTAAAATGATTTACGCCTTCCCAAAGTTAAATTCATCTTTACAAAATATGTCAATCAATCAAAAGTATTACAGCTCAGATGCTAATTACATTAAATTTATTACGTCATTCACTAAATCAACAAAAAATAAAGTTCATTGTAGAAATCGTTTGATCCGTCGACCCGATACATTGATTTGTATAAATAATGACCTAAACTGAACGATTAAATCATTTTTTTTGTGGCAAAAAGCACGACAACTCGCTATCAACGCCGTTCTCAATCAACTGCCGACGTCGCCGAGACGCGCCTCGAGGGCGAGATCTCCTCACCTAAAACGGGATAGTGCTTATTGAGTCCGGGCGAGTGCGGGGTGACGCTGATGATGGGCACCAGGGGGTTGGGCGGGTGGTGTCCGGCGCTGCTCGTCAGCTGGTGCCGCGCCTGCTGCTGGCCGTCGGACATGGCTGTCGCGTGCTGTCGCTGCTGCTGCTGCTGCTGCTGCTGATTGCCGCTCTCGTCTTTGGTATAGATCTCGCCGTTCGCGATCGACACCCTCGAGCACTCCGATTGCGCGGAGCCCAGGTAGTCCGTTATTACATCCTCGTCGCTGTCCTCCCCGCTGTTCGGGCACTCGTCTGGAAAGGAGAGAACGAGATCTCGGCTGAGTGCGAAGCTTTGCTTTTTCGAATTTCGCAGGTGGGGGGGTTGTTAATTCATTGGCGGTTGTACTTCGTTCCAGAAGGGCGTTTCGTTTGGCTTGAATAATTACGTCAGAAGCTTACGTGCAAGAGAATGTAGGCCAGTGGGAATTCAGTATGGTTATTTGATTGAAAAATGTAGGGAATTAAACGTGCCATGTTTTTCGAGTAATTTTATCATTCTAAAAATAGAAAGTACATTTGTAATTAAAGAATTTATTTAATTTATTATTCGCTTCGAAGTGTAATTTTTAAAATAGGCCCTTCCTGGAAAAAATGCTTTAAATATTTTACAAGCTGCAAAAATGCGGCTTCGTGCTTTGAAGTAGATATTTCAATAAATTACATACATATAATTTTTAGCAGTTTATTACCAATTACAGTAATACATGTTAATTTTGTTTAGTAATTTTACTTAAACCGCTCAAAATACATTAACAAATTGCATTGCCACGTAAATATTCAAAGACTAAAAGGAAATCCATTTAGTACTTAGTCGTACATATATGTAGAAGAACTTTGCTTTAAAGTATATAAATACGCCAAATATAACTTTTTTTTACACCAGCAACACATTCAGTAAATTTCTCAGCTCATTCAGCAAAAAGAAAATGTCTCGTTCGCATCAACTTTCCCACGTATACTGAAACGAATTCATCTCACGTTTTTCTGCGGACTGCATATATAACTTATGTAAGAAACTCGCGCTATCACAGTCTTATCGCTCGAAATTCCTCCGAGACGCGGAGATTATCGCCGTATGCAATTCGAGCATAACTCCTACGATTCTCGCACGAATTTCTTGCCGGATTGTTTAGCGCTTTTAATCGAAAGTTTAGCACTGAAAATTATGCAGCATCGTTGTTATAAGATTTTCGAAATTATAGGGTCAAGGAGTTGTGATTCAAATTCAAATGCAGATCGCGTGACTGCTTCTTATTAGGCTTCGAATTTAATTCCTCGCCAAATTTTGGTGCCATTTTCATCGCGAGAAGTGGATCGCCTTCATTATTTTACGGCCCGCCCCTTATTGATCAACATTAACCAGCACCTTCGGGCTAAAATCGAATTCTTTACCTAAATACACCGACGTAATGAGAAAATCAAAACTTCCCTGGTAAACAATTCAAGCGAGGCATCCAAAAAGAAGCTAAACTCCCTTCGGTTAAGCACACTCGCATTTCTCGGAGCAGAATGGACCCGATCGACTTGAGCCAAATCTACACGGAGAAAATTTTCGCTTAAAAATTATTCGAAATTTAGATTAAAAATTAGCCGAAAATCGCGTAACCGGA
>JAWWEM010000027.1:1857756-1888522 GCA_035582935.1 Ormyrus thymus
TTACCAGAGTTCTACCAAATTTTAGTACATATTATAGTAATTTTTCAGGATAGTGCAAGTTTGTCCTTCGATTACGACAGAGTATACTAATTTTTAATAAGGAATTTTTCTCAGTGTAGTAATTTTTCTTAAACATTTCTCTCCGTGCATAACACTACCCATCACATAATAAAAAATCCGAACTTCAAAAACCGACAAATTACCATTTAAAGAAAACCCGTGACCCGCAACGCCACTTATCAGCATCGCCGAACAATAGCGGACCGAAAGCACTCCGCGCCACCTCCCCTATCTCGCTAATAAACTTGCGGTCGCGGGCCGGCGAGCAAGCCCCCCCCCGAAATACCGAGGAATTCTCGAGCGGCCGCCTCGTCGCCCGATAGGCGAACGCCGCCGCAAAGCGCAGCCCCGTGCACGCGCGCACGCGAGCTTTCTAGCCCCGCGTGCACAAGGCACTCTCGCGGCGCGCTCTCGCCACATGAACGAGAAGCGCCCGTCGCGCGGTCCGTCCAAGGCAGCTCCGTCACGCTTTTGCGATCGAGCTTCCTTTTTCTCTCTCTCTCTCTCTCTCTCTCTCCGCTTGCACGCGGTTCTGCGCATATAGGGTAAGAGGCGCGAGATCTGGATCAGCGGGGATTCGCGCGTCTGCCTCGCGGGTTATATAGTCTTCTTTTTTTGCTTTTTTAAAGCGGATTGCGGGATTGAGTTTGCGCGATCGCCGCTGAAGTTGATTGGCGGAAAATGCGCGATTGTAATGCCAGGAATTTTAGCGGAAGCCTACTGGTGTATTTATGGAGCTGCGATTGCGAGAGAAATTCTATTGTGACGATGATGGGAAGCTTCGAGTTATGCAATGTCATTATTAAATTAATCGCGACGCTCTTCAATTAGTTAATACAGTTTTCTCAAAGAGTTGTAATACAATGCTTAATGGTATACGCCGCGCTCAACTTTCTCTCTTGCATCTCAATACATCTCATTTTGCACACTTATATAAATTATCTAATTGGAGGAAAATTTTAGTGCATTCTCAGACTTTTATGCTGCAAAGTTCGAGCTGCCTTGTAGTAAGGAGGAAATCGTTCGGAAAATCTAGATCTTTTTTAGAATTTTAATGAGAAATGCATCTTTAAAGTGCGGTTTGTATCGCGACTCGGCAAGAGAATGTTCTCTTGAAGTGAAAAATTAGATAATACCGCTAAGTAAAAATGTTCCTTTGTAGTATTTGGAGTTGCGTTGTATATAGTATAACCGTTATATGAGATTCGTATTATTTCTATTTCATTTAACTTCCTATTTATTCGATTAAGGCACAGAAAAGCTTTTTGCTTTAAAAGAAAATTCGCTTGAAAAAATTGATCTGGTTAATTTTATTTTGCTACACTGAGAAAAAAGTTTTGTAAAAATTACCATACTGCCGAGGAAGGCTGCCCCAGACTGTCAAAACCAAAAAATTACCATACTCTACAGGGAAATTTACCAAACAGTATAGTAAAATTTCTTATATATATAGGAAATTTTACTGTATATATAGGAAAATTTACTAAACAGTATATATATATGATAAAGTAAAAATTGTCTTTATTAATACCATAATATCAAAAAAATACTTTATAATTCTACAGCAATTCTCGTTAGCGAAACGAGATAATTGAAAAACAGTTATCTCTTCCATCATATTCTACATTAAGAATCGAATTTCTCCACGTGACGTAATTCCTTTTAACGATTTTGAAGCTGTGATGTCATGATTCCAAATACCAGTTACAAGTATAAAAACACTCACACCTATAAATATCGAAATCGCAGTTCAACTCAGCACCAATATTCAAAGTGCAACGATTTTTTTTTTTTTTGCGGTCCGCCAAACAAAAAGGCATTCGCAATCTCGAATATTTCGCGAAAAAAAGTCCGACCGAGTTCGCGCAACGAGAGAATAACACGGGGAAAAAGCGCATTAAGCGAGCCCTCGATGCCCTCGTGATTCGCCGCGAGTCGTTTTCCAGATCGATTTTGTGATGATCATTTTTTGATGGGTCCATTTTACTGTTTGCGATTGAACGATTCGAAAGACTCGGCGGAGAATAAAAATGTAGGATAAGCTGTAAATCATGCAAAACTCTATAAAGGTTTGACGTCTTTGAGCGTCTGCAGCTTTAAAATGCGAGCAAATGACAATAAATTTTTTGTCCTCTTGTATCTAACTGCCTTTAAAATTAATTTCATGCGAGATTTATTGTTTAATACTAATAAATGAATTTGAAGTTTTTTATTTTTGCCGACGCATTTTTTTTTGTTTATGTAGCGAAAGCGTTTAACTGAAAACAAATAAAAATGAAAGTTTAAAACATTAATAATATGAAAGTTTGTACGGTTTTGGCAGTAAAAATTATTTTATGTGAAAAATCATAAAAAGTTGCTATTCGCAGTTGCGTCCTAGTAATTTTTTTGTAATCTAAGCTAAGTCATTTTCTTAGTTTTATTGTTACACATTCACATTTCATTTAACCGCATGATGAAGGTAAAAATCAAAATTCAAATATTTTAGAATATTTCAGTTTTATCAAAATCTTCTGATTGAACATGCATAAAATTTTCATAAAGTCAAACTCAAATTTTCTTTTCTGAAAATACAGCGAAACTTGACGAACTGGTTCAATCGCTCGCCCGGGGAGTATGAACAATATTTTTTGAGAAATACGAACGCAAGCTTACTTTCTAAAGGACGTAATTATTCACTGCAAGTTATGATTATTTATTCGATAATTATTGCACAACACAAACTTTCGAAGCTTACAACCTGTAAAAGATTAACAAACTTTTAATATAAATTCTATATTACAATTATCTGCTGAATAAACTCGATATAGAAACAATTGCCAATTTTCGAAGTCATATTTCCCACGATATTATTTCAACGTAAACTTGCACGCAAACTTAACCATCCAGCTATATACTTCTAGATAAAGCAGCGCTCATTAAAACTTTGTAGATAAGCAACTTAAATCAAAAGAAAATGAAGCCAAACTAATTGTCAATTTTCCCCAATATCCCGCTAAGAGCACACGGCAAAGGAGAAAAAAGGCCTTCCGTTACTTTCTCTTTAACGCGGCGGGTCTCTTTCCTCGCAAGCCTCCCCTGTCCCTCCCTCGGAAGCGTCGGCTTAAAGATCCAAATTTACGAATTACACGGAGCGCCAACCGAGCTTCTCTGCCTCTCTCTTTCTCTCTCGCATGTAGGGGAACTTTCGTCCGACACGACGGGAGGGCTTCCTTTATATATTTTCGTCCCTCCGCCGCTCTCTCGTCTCTTTTTTTATCGAAAAATTTATACGTCGCGGCGCGTGTGCTCCCGATAGCAATCCTTGTGTTTACGAAAATAAAAAAAAGAGAGGCCCGTTTATCGGGCGAATCGATCGACTGATTAGTCGGAGATAATGAGGCCGAGAGAGAGAGAGAGAGCGTTTTCTTGGCAAAATCGCCGAACAAGATAACCGGAGCTTAATCGCCGCTATTTTTGCGTCGGGACTTTTTTCCCTCGCCTTTATATAAATTGGCCGTTCGCTGCCAACTGGCCGAGGCATTAGTTCGGCTTTAAGTGCACTCGTAAACATTTCCCCGCCGGTCTTTTGTTGCAAATGTTCGACGAATTACGCGCGTTTAACTTTATAATTGAATTCTTTCATTTATATAAACAATGAGCGAGTGTCGCGGGAGTGTACTTTTTTTTTAATTAAAGTACCTGTTTGATTACACTGATATTTCATTATTTGCCTCGATAAGTGTGCCTTAAGTTAATCGTCCGTAACATTCCAGTTATCTTATCTACACACTACTTTTTTTACTAGAGTGATTAACATTATTGTGCCTCTTTTCCTAAATTAAATTGTACATATTAAAAGAAATAAATAAATAAATAAATAAAGCGAATCTACTTTTACTCGACAAAGTAAAAGCAAACGCAAAGTGTTTATTAAATTCGGTGCATAGACCAATAAACAATGCACGATTCCCAGGACGACTTTCTTTTTTCAATGCAGAAAGGGAGAGAAACTATAAACGCGCACAAAGCTCGCTTGCAAAAAAAAGAGTCACTCACCGGAGGAAAACGGAGCCAGTCCTTCTCTGCGCTTTTCCATTTTTCGCCGTTTTTCCTCTGGCCTCTCTGTCCTCCTCCTATCTCTCCGTGCTCTCTCCTTTCTTTTTTCGCTTGTTCCTCTGTCGACTTTAATCGGCTCGGAGCGAAGAATTCACTGGAGTGAAGTCACCTGCAATGAATTACAAAAAGTTATTAGGAGACCGTATCTCCCTCTCGCTCTTCTCCCTCCACTTTTATAATGGACCGCACGTGCTTTTATTATAGGAAAGCTTTTTCTCTCTCCCGTTTATAAAGAAACTTTTCACTTGAGAGATCAACTGGACGAGGAGCGCAATAATTTTCTATTTTATAGCTTTGAAATAAAAAGGAGGCTCCGATGCGAGCTTTTTCTCGTTTTGACAGTGGCGACATTGGCGGAGACGTTAGCGTCTTAAAGCGCCTTGAGCCGTGATTTTACAAAAGAGTCTTTGTTGCTTATATTTACTGGGGGGCTTAATTGATTTAAAATTAAAAGGGAGGTAAAAATAAAGCTTCCTTTATTATCCATCAATCAAAGAATTAACTTGTGAAAAAAATTATTAATTTTTTTCATGCTTTGAAGATTTTTTCTTTAAATTTAATTATAAAACACTGTTTGGATTAAAAAAATCAAGTAAGAAAGACAGAAACTGTTCATTTGAAAATTTTATTTCAACAAAACATGAAGAAATATTAAAATATTATAAGCTATAATTTTTGCATTGTGCTTTAGAAAGTTATACTATTTTTGCTGAGCAAAATTTAATCAGTATCATATTTTGCTGAGTAGAATAATCATTAGTACATTTAAGCAGCCAGGAGTTTATTTTCTACTGAAAAACTGCTTAGTAAGAAACTTGATGAAATTTTGAAGAAAAAAATTTAAAAAAGTATTTTCATAAAATTCATGGGCAGCAACATATTAATGTAAGAAATTAAATAATTAGAATGCAACCATGATAACTGATCAAAGAAAAGTAAACAGGGCAAAGTTAAATATTCCATTCAAAGAACTTGAGAAACTGTCATAAAGATATGCACTCCAAACTAGAAATGTCACTACACCAAGATAAGCAAACATTGTACAAACTTGTCTGACACTGTTCCAGCCTGAGATAAAGTGCTCCCACCATGAGCAGAAACTGTAACCCAGTGCACCATTAGATGTAAAAAAATTTCACAATGCCTTGCTTAATTCAGCAGCAGCAAAAAAAAAAAGAAAAGGCCAATCAACAGATACCACTTCCAGCCCAAGCACTCCAGCTCGCGGACACATCATGCCAAAAGCCTCTCAAGTTCCTGAGAGGAGCCGAGAAAGAGAGAAAAAGAGGAGTTTCGTGCCCGAGCAGAGAAAAGGTGGCCTGGTGCTGGTGCTGCTGCTGGCACAGAGCGAGAGATAAGCCTTTTGGCCACTTGTTGCCAGGGCAAAGCCGCCTTGTGCGTGTGCGCAACAGAGAAAGAGAGAGCCGCCCGAACCTACGCGATCGCCGAAAAGAAAAAGCAAAGCCTTTTAATTCCGCGATATCTACCGCCACGTCCGTCCCTCTCTTTTCTCTCTCTCTCACTCTCTCACTCTCTCTCTCCTTCCTCCTTAACAGCTCGAGGGGCGACGTCCGCCTCGGGGATGGTAATCGGGGACGACGAGGGACGGGTACCAAAGCGTTTCCAAGTAAATAAAGATGCCATCCTGCCGTTCCCTCTAACCTTAAACGCGCAGGTGACGTTACGGGCTGGCTTTCTTCGGCGAAGGAGAGGCTCGGGAGAGCGAGTGGCGCGCGAGAAAGAGAGAGGCTTACACTCGAGTGCACTGTTGGGTCGAAGCGTCGACCATTTTGCTGGCGCCTTCTTTCAGGCGAATTCTTTGGGCTGCTGCTGCTGCTCCCGACACTGCTTCTATATATCTCATGCACACTCGCGGGTAAAACGCCGCCACGGGCGCGCGCGCGCGCGGAGCACCTGAGGATTCCGGAGCGGCGATGCTGCTGAACTAAGCCGACGAGCTGCACTCCGCGGACGATATCATCCTCCTATCGCGGCGAGCTGCCAGGCTGCGATCGCTCTCTTTCACTGGCCGCACGAGCCAGTACAAGCCCGAGGTATACGCTCTCCGTGTGTTGTGCCGCCGCGACGTCGCTCTTTTCTCTCTCGCCCACGCTCTCTCTCTCTCTCTCTCTCTCTCTTTCTCTCTCGAACGAGCGAGCGCTCCCTCTCCGGCGAGTGTTGACTTTGGCTTCGCGGGTAAGTATATGCTTGCCCGGTGGTGGAAGAGAGACGGAGACGGTCGACACCTAACTTAATGTTGTGGCACCTTTGTACGTGGGAGCAAGAAGTCTGAAGTGAGAGAGAGGGAGAATTGAGGAGTGCGTTACACCTGTTGGCGATCGGCCAATGGCGAAGCGCGAGGTGCAGTCGCGTCGCCGCGAGTCGGCCTTTAGGAAAGGTGCGCGCGCGATCCAATATTTAAATTTTTGAGAACGGAGGCCTTAGTTTTTCTTGAAAGGATTAAATGAATATTATTTCAGGAAATAATTTTAATAATATGATAATAACGCACTCGCTTTCAATCTGTATTCTTATATTACAAATCATAAATCCACTACAGTGACTATTATTGGTCAACCGGCTAATTGAATTGTTTTATATTATCATTAATTAATAAGATTTAATAGCTTAGTATTTTGACAAAAGCAATAAGAATTATGACACTCTATTCCAGTTGTAATTATTTTAAGTGTTTGCAGTAGCCACTCAAATATCGTACTAATTTCTATTTTAATCAGAAGTAGAATTGAAAGTTAAATACTATAAATAATATAAATTAATGATTTTCTAATTTTTAGCTTAAAGTATAAATAATTTTAAAATTTAAACGAGAAAAAAAATGAGTACAACTTGTATATAATTACAAATTAACATAAAACACAAGTTGGTAAATATGGAGGTTTGAGTATATACAAACAAAGCGATCAAGTGTTTGCATATCATTATGGTGGACGATAATTTTGAGAAATACAATATGAGCGGTAAAGCAGCTTCAACGCATTACTGCAATAAAAGCTAAATCTGGGCAAATAAACTTCGGTTTTCTGCATTTATTTTTACGTAATGAAAAAAATCACGGATTTACAAATTACGTGATTTTCGATCCTTAATACAGACAAATCAGTTAATTTATATCTCCGGCGACTGTCATTTATTATAAAACCTTACATTTAAATTCAAGGTAAAGCCAAATGCAGGCCGTCGAGACATTCGAAAAATCCACTTGAGTATTATACTCCACATTTCAAGATCTTTCGCGAGCTCGCATTTAAATAATCTAAAGCGTATACACCTTTGTAAATGCACATATTACGTAGGTGTTGGCGGCTGACTTCAATGTCAAATGAAAATCAATTTCAGAGTAGACAGGTTGATCAAATTTTTAGTAATTTGTAAAATTTATAGTTGCGAACTTCTATACTATTTGAGCACAACACACTCTTTTTAAATTTATTATTAAATAATTCTGATGCTTACAAAGATTTAGATAAATAAATTAAATATTTTTCCAATTACCAAATCAACTATGAATTATAAATAAATATTATAAATAAACATCTTGTAAATCTTCGTAGAAACAATTTAAAATTTATTATTTAATAAATCTTCAATAAAGTTTTGCGAAAAGTTTTACATAATTATTTCTAAAAGAATTCGTGCAAAAAATATCATTTAAACTTTTGCAACGCTGCTATATATATTTACATAACAACGAATTCTTAAATCACTAATGCCCTCATAACGAGAGGTACGCCAAACTACTCAGCCTAATATTCATCAGGAGCAGAATACTTCTAAAGTAGCAGAAACCTTTTAAAAAACCCAAAAAAGACTTTTTAAAGGGTGTTTACTAATCCCTTTAAAGCGCAGCACGTTGTTTGACAACACGAGCGCTCGGCATGGCTTAGTTTTTCATTTAAATGTCTCCGCGCGCTCGCAACATAACAGCACGTAATGCAAACATTGTTCTCTCGCCGAGAGTGCACGCACACACGCGCGCGCGCGCTTTTAGGAGAGTGATGTGAAGAAAGAGCGAGCGAGAGAGAAAGAATCGTCGAAATACGGAGGAAACGCTCAGCTATATACAGAGAAGGCGATATGCGGAACGGACACGGTGTATCCAAAAATGCGAGCAAGAGAGACGGAGAGACCGAATAGTGCGAGGTAGTGAAAAGAGAAAGATTCACTTTGCCTTCGGGGTCGCTGACTGTTTTTGAGACGGTTTTAGTGACGGTAGTAGAGAATTTTGGATATACGAGATGAATTTAAAAGCCTATTAAAGATTCTTGTACATTTTAAATTAATAATAAAGAAGATAATTATCATTTTTTAATCAAAAATTCATTTTATTTTTTTACTATGAATCTTAATTATTTAATATTTAGCCTCAAGTTTATTTAGTAAGTTAATTTCAATCACTATTCATTTTAAAGCGAGCAAAACAAATTAATTTCGTATGTAATTAAATAATGTTTGAAAATGCAGAAGATAATTATCAGTGTAAATCTGTAAATATAATACAAATAATGTAATAAACAAATAAAGGCTTCTGTTCTTATCTGTATGTATTGATTCAGTAATTATTTTAACAAAATCCTACTGCAAAGTTTCAGTGAAACAGTAAAAAATCAATAATTTTTTATCTTATCGCGAATTGTAGTGGCAATCATGACATATTAAGCAGGAAATGCATTTCATAAAAGTACTTTAGGCAATTTTTTCCACTTGAAGCACTGATTGGGAACGTATTTTAAACTTTTTTTCTTTCTCTTTTATTTCATTGAAATTACCGAATCAAGGCATGATTTTCTAAAACTATTTTACAATAATTTTATTGGCGCATTAAAATTTGTTTCTTAAAAATTTTAATTATATTTTAATGGTGATCATGGCTAATACGTTTAATTAGGTGTACTCTAAGAGCATTCTATTGTACTTGATACTTGTTCATGGAATTAAAACTTTTTCGAAGAACCTTTTAATTTTAATCGGACAAAAGTGACGAGCGAAAAAACCGCAGCATCGGGTAACCTTACCGTCACGGATCCCTGTGGCACTCATTCTGAAAAAAGACAAAGACAATCATCAAGCCGACACACTAAACTCGATAAGGACAGAGAAAGATCCTCTATACACAGCCATCGCATACAACAATCCTTGCGCACGTAGCTCCGTATGTATGCATCCCATTCGTTCGTTCTCCTGCCATATTTATTTTCTCCCACACACTCCCTCTCTCTCTCTCACTCGCGCGCAAGCTCCAGGACCAGTGACCAGGGGGGGTCGACCGTCTCTCCTTCTCTCTCTCTCGTGCACGTACACTCGGACACACAGGCTTAGGCAAATGGCTCTAGAGTTTAGTCTGCGGCCGAAGGAAGCGAGAGCGTGACACACGGCTGCGGTTGGGGGGGCTACAAAATCCACTCCTCGGCGGCTAGTTCCTCATCAGTGGGCACCACCTTCGTGGACGATGACGAGGACTGCAGCGGCAAAGACTGCAGTCCAGGTCGGAGAAGGCGGCGGCGCAGTCTAGCGCGCGTTGTCTCGCCTGCACTGCCTATTTAGCTACGCGCCCGCGACGTCCCCGAGCCTGACAGAGCCGCGACGGAGAAGGATGCCAGGCCAGGGAGCCTGGACGCACTCCTCTAAGCCAAAGTGCGTGCCCCAGTGATAACTATCATTTTAAAAGTGTGTGCCTGTGTGCGCGGACGGAGGTGTGACGGATTGATTGACATCGAACGCAAGGAGAGGGAGAGAGATCTGTAACTGCAGCGGCGTCTGCAGGGCTCCGGAGCACCTCGTCTCCGAGGCGCCGACGCCTATTTTAGGTTATAAATGTCTCCGAGGCGCAGGCGCAAGTGCGTGGGTGCGCGTTTTCGCGATCCTGGCGCTGGAGATGTAGCGCGGAATGCGTGTATATAGCCTACGCGCACGAGAGAGTACGTGTGTCAGCAGCGCTTGCTGTGCATGTGTGCGCGCATTCTCTCTTTCTCCGTCGTCGCCCTGCTTAAGCTCGCGAGGCTTTTCCGCTGGGCGGCTTTCGCGTCCTTCCTTTTTTCGTTACGTAAATCGTCGCCGAGAGCTCGAGGAGTCGAGTCACTTCTTGTTGCTCTTCTTGCGAATTTTTCGCGTTCCCGGAGGTTAAAGTTAGAGCGGCCGAAAGAGCGATTGCGGGGGGACCCTTTCACACTCTCGGCGCTCCGTTTTATTGCACTCCAAGAGTTGCCTGTGTGTTGGTGACTCCCGACTCTCGGCGGTCCGACTCCCGGACGGCAGATTCTTTTTTCTTTCTATGCATTATTTCGAGCATTGTTTTACTCTTTCTCCTTCGCGTTACGTGAACTATCTCCTGCCGAGAAAATTCTTCCGTGCTGCTATCTCCGGACGAAAAGAAGCATGTGCATGCGTCAATGAGATTTTAGATTTCGCAATGAAAGACAGGGGACCAAGAACGTAAATAGCGAAATTTTGTCGATCTGAAAATCGCTCGAAAAATTAACATATTATTCAATGCTAATCTATGCCGCCCTACCCCACGACGCCTTTTCTGTCCCTCTCTCTCTCCCTCTCTCTCTCTCTCTCTCGCTCTCTCTCTCTCTCTCTCTCTTCTCGTTCTGCTTGTGATAGTGTAGGTACTTGTACACGGCGACGTGTATATATGTACATATACACTCTATTTTCGTCGTCGTCGTCGCCTCTCTCACTACGCTACGGTCGTACGTACACACGTACTTTTTATTTACAACGCGAGAGAAGTCTTTGTATTTTGCGCTGCTCCTCTTTGCATGCTTTCACGTCCAAAAAATATGAGAAGAAAATCCGAAGCTCGCGGGAGAGGCGAGTTACGTAATTTTTTCCTACGAGGAAAAGAGATACATCTCTAAAGGATGAGTGCAGAAGGTGTTTGATCGAGGAGGTGATGCTCTCAAGAGGCAGATGGTCTTCGAAGGAGAACAAGGGAGAGCAGAGAATTGGAAGAACCGGGTGTTTGGCTTTGGCCTTGGCTCTTTCTCTCAGCCTCTCCACCAACCACATTTATTTATATAAATCTGTTCTTGGAGTCGGTGAGACAGAACTCTCTCTCTCTCTCTCTCTGTCTTGCTCTGGCTGTCTGTCTCTGTCTTTGAGTTTGTTTCATGTGTGCTTGGGTTGCAAGAAAATTTGGTGGAGAATCTGTGTGGTTTAGAATATTGAGATACTAAAGAAAATTGATTGACCTAGATTTCAAGTTTTAATTGAATTTGTGAAAGAATAATGTGCATACGATATATTGTAAACAGAAAATAGTTGTGGAAAAATATTGACTATTTAACATTTGTGAAAAAAAATTACATTTTCCTAAAACAGAAAAATACTTAAAAACTTAAGCTTCAAGATAAATTTATAAGTATTTAAATGTGCAGCACTTTGATTTTTTATATTATAAATTCGTGTTATAATTTGCAATGTAATCTAAAACAAGCAATTGATAATTCACAATGAAAACATAAATTTAATAATTAAAATTTGAAAACCAGAGTTTTTTTTAATTTTAGCTATTTATTTTGAAAAATTCAAGACTTATGAGAAGTTACACCACAAAATGAATAAAAGATTTATGATTGTTTTATAATAACTTAAATTTCTCTAATAAATTCCACAATCATTAAAAAATGAATAATATCAAAATAGATTTTCTCTTTTATTTTAAGTAATATTTCCTACTTTTACAAGGAAATAAGATGACAAAGAATTTTATCTATATGTTATAGTTTTGATGACTAGTATAGATTCTATTCTTAGTCAGTCATTCATAAGACATACATACCTTTCTAATAATTTAAAATAGTCACCTCTATCTGTTTTTGAACTTTTACATTTCTAAAATTTTTAACAATTTACAAGCATAAATTATTATTAATTTATGAGTTTAATATTAATTTAGAAGCTATAGATTTACATGCACATTAATCTGTAGCAGTTAAATTCAATAAATAATAATTGTAAAATAAATTTTATTCAAAAAGAAATAACAAAATGTATAATTCTCTTATTTTTCAGAACTTTTATAATCCAGGGATGAGGTCGTGGTCTAGAAAATTTATAATAATATACAAAGATGACTGAAGTTTCATCGAAGGAACGTGTTGAGGGTTTACCCAACACACCAGCCATCATGGCTGACCCTCTACATCATTACAGCCCTTCAACCAACATCATGTCTAAGGGTCTAGCAACAAACGGTAATTTACATCAGTAATAACAATAACTATACATTAGAACAAAATGTTATTATTATAGCTATCATCACTTTACATAAAACATAATATCAAATGTTCTTATTCTTATTTGGTTTAACGTTTACTGCTGCGTAATTTTATCATAATTTATTAAATAATTTCCCTTTATATTTTCTCAATACAGGCGTAGGGGCGAGATTACGCCAGCTAGAATCTCTGTTTCTCGGTGGTCCCACGCCTGGTGGAAGAACAACTCACTCTTTCTCTATCGAAACGCTCATCGACATTTTGCTAGTTTTATACGACGAGTGCTGCAATTCTTCCCTAAGGCGCGAAAAGACTGTTTCAGATTTCATCGAATTCGGTAAGTTTTTAGTTTATTAAAATAGCGATTACGTATACACTTGCCTATTTAATTTCTTAATATCTATCGATTTTTTTATTCTTTTACAAAAAAATTCGAGGTCGTTTTATTTTAATGTTGAACGTCTCAACGGTAAACATGTTTATATTGTAAGTGCACCAATAAAAATAGAACCAAAATGCAAATTTATTTTCGGTAGAAAAGGCAAAAAAGTGTGCCATATTTATCAAACGCGACGTTTATGATCTTCAACATAAAATCAAGAATGTTCGATCACGACACAAATATTTTTTTTTTAAATCAGGACTCTCTTGTTAACAGTTATATAATACATCCACGAGGTCGAAGAAAGCAAAGCTAAAATGCAATTCACAGAAAAAAAAGAACAAATTTCTTGAGAAGCCAAAAATCGATGGCCCCCTTGACGATACAAATGCTAAGCAGAGTTTAAATTTAACCTGTGAATTCGTATTTTTACAGTGAAGCCCGTGGCCACGTGTATAAAGAGTCTGCAACTGGCTCGCGAGGATTTCGAAATTGTCAAGGTCATCGGCAGAGGTGCATTCGGTGAAGTATGCGTGGTAAGGATGCGCGGCTCAGACAAAGTTTTCGCTATGAAGATCCTTAACAAATGGGAGATGCTGAAGCGCGCCGAGACCGCCTGTTTTAGAGAAGAGCGTGACGTGCTGGTCTATGGTGACAGAAGGTGGATAACAAACCTTCATTATGCCTTTCAGGATGACAATAATCTGGTAAGTGATACGAGAAGAATTATAACGACCTATTTTTCAAGCTAATCCTTTAATGTAAGGCTTGAAAGATATTGAAAATTTTATCTATTGGTATGACGATCTTACTTAAGTTATTTAAAAATAAGCATTCTAATGTATTCTATATTAAATTAGAAATCGGATAAAATCTATAAAGTTAGTAGAAGTGATATTATAATGTCATTAATATATATTTAAATTACTTTGTTTTCTTAATTGTAAAGGAATTTAAAGGAGCTTGAATCAAATTATTAAATATTTCGTATTCAAATTTAGTTTTTATACCATAAATTTAATTTTAATTTATAGTACCTGGTCATGGATTACTATTGTGGTGGAGACTTGTTAACTTTACTCAGCAAGTTCGAGGACAGGCTTCCAGAAGATATGGCTCGTTTTTACATAGCTGAGATGGTGCTTGCAATTGGGTCTATACACGATTTACGATATGTACACAGGGATATCAAACCCGATAATGTTTTATTAGATGCCAATGGACACATACGTTTAGCTGACTTTGGATCTTGCCTTCGATTATTTGAAGATGGGACTGTGCAGAGTAATGTGGCTGTTGGTACTCCGGACTATATTTCTCCTGAAATTCTCAGAGTGCGTTTCTTTAAGTTTCATAATATAGAAAATTAATGTAAAATAATCAAAAATATTTATTAAAAAATGTATTATTTAAGGCGATGGAGGATGGGCAAGGAAGATATGGTCCTGAATGCGATTGGTGGTCTCTAGGAGTATGTATGTACGAGATGCTTTATGGTGAAACTCCTTTTTACGCCGAATCTCTAGTCGAAACATATGGAAAAATTATGAACCATAAAGTAATATATTGGAACATTTTATAATTATTTATCCTAATAAAAGAAAATTTGTGCTATCATATATTTATTTTTAGAACTGCTTTGACTTTCCCACGGATGATGTTTATGATGTTTCTGAAGAGGCTAAGGATCTCATGCGAAAATTGATCTGTAGTACTGAATTTAGATTAGGACAAAATGGAATTGAAGATTTTAAGAAACATCCTTGGTTCGAGGGAGTAAATTGGGATATTATTAGGGATAGCACGGCACCTTACATTCCCGAAGTTTCTTCGCCAACAGATACGTCTAACTTTGACGTAGATGACACCGATGTTCGTAGCTCAGATGCAGTGCCTCCCGCTGCTAATTCTGCCTTTTCTGCTTTGCATCTTCCATTCGTTGGTTTCAGTTTTACACAAGGAAGGTATGTTTAAGGCACTAAGCACATTATTTATATAATTCTTTTTTTTTTGCCTGGTAAAAAAATAATTTATATAATTATAATAATACTTTTCAGTTGCATATCAGACTTAAGAACTCAATCGAAAGATTACTCTTTAAAAGACAATACATTGAAGATACTTGAGGAAGAAAACGCGCAGTTGGCACAAACTATTGCCGAACTAAGAAATCAAATCAGCGCCAGTCATACGTCACCAACGGTATCGCCAGACTCCAACAATGCAACTAGAAAACTTCAAGATGAAATCAATACGCTTACCAAAAGAAATTGTGGTATGTGGAACTAAATTCTTAAACCGTATTTATAGTAGGGTCATCTACTTGATTATAAATAGTCAAAAAAAATTTTAATTTAAATTGATTCAAGATAATCAAGTTTGCTCAGAATTATTTTAGAATTGTTTAATTAAAAAATACTCATTTTATTTAATTTATTTATTTTTATTATTCTGAAAACCAAATAAAATACATTTTTTGTGTTTACAGAATTGGAATCTCAACTAAAGTCGTTGGAGGTGCCTCGCGAGTTACGTCAAATAGAAGGCGGTGATTTAACTAAAATACGTGAGCTCGAAAAAGTAGTTCGGACCCTTCGAATGGAAAAAGATGAAGCTGTAAAAGACAAATTAGATGCCTTAGAAAGGCTAAAGCTTCAAGAAAAAGAACTAAAAGATGCTTTAGGTCAACGAAAATTGGCAATGGAAGAGTATACAGAAGTTACTGACAAACTTTCTGAACTTCGTCAACAAAAGCAAAAGCTGTCTAGACAAGTTCGCGATAAAGAAGAAGAATTGGAAGTAGTGATGCAAAAAGTTGACAGTCTTCGTCACGATATTCGTAAGGCTGAAAAATTACGACGGGAGCTCGAAAGTCGAGTGGAAGAAGCAATGGCAGAGACAAGCAAAGAGCGAAAATTACGTGAACGTAGTGAAGAATACTGCAAGCAGATGCAAGAAGAAATGGAGAAGATCAGACAACGTTCATTGGTCAATGACACAAGTGCGAATCATGCTCTCGCCACGCAAGAAATCAATCGACTAAAGGCTGAAGTTGAAAAGTTGGAAGTGCAATACAACGAAAATCTTACCCAGCAGCAGAGTAGGTTTAATTCAGAAATTCGGAGCCTGCAAGAACAGTTACACGATGCAGAAACGAGGCGAGAATTGTTCGAACGGGAAGTTCAAATTACAAAGGAGAAACTTGAGAATGCAAGGCTAGAGAACCTAACAGATAGCGAGGAAACTATAAACGAACTTAGTCGTAGATATGAACGCGAAAAAATGATGTTGGTTGAAGAAAATAAGAAACTTATGCTGGAATTGGCCTCGCTTACAGACAGCGTTAATCGAATACAAGGTGAGAGACGTCAACTGGAGGATGAATATGAAGAACTAAGGAACAAAAAAGAAGCAATTGCGCAATGGGAAGCACAAATTACCGAAATCATCCAATGGGTCTCCGATGAGAAGGATGCTAGGGGTTATTTGCAGGTAAAATTAAATTATAAAACTCAATGTATTAATTAATCAATTTACAAACTTATCTAAGTATTTGAAGACGCTTAAATAAATTGAAAATTTAATTTATATAATAAATTTTTTTTAATTCTTTAAATTTTATATTAAAAATTTTCAAACAAAGATTCTATTTAATTATCTGAAATAACAAAATTGTTTGATTATCCGTAACACGCTTACGCTGCAATAAATATACATAAACTGACTCACTTAAAACATTTATTTTCTCAGTTTAGTTCAATCGAAAAGAGTTTTATTTACAATGCTAAATGAGTTTAAAAAGTTTTCATACGCGTTACCTTCTCTAAAAACTTAATAGTTTAAATATTTTTATTATATTACTTAAAGGCTCTTGCGACAAAGATGACCGAGGAACTCGAGTTCCTGAAACACTCTGGAGGCGCAGGTGGTGTAGGCGGCGGCTCTACCATCACCGACAAGAACTGGCGAAATAGACGTTCGCAAAAACTTGATAAAATGGAGCTTCTTAATCTTCAAAGTTCACTGCAGAGCGAAATTCAAGCCAAACAAGCGATTTCGGAAGAATTAACCAAGACCAGATCGGATCTTATTGCAGCGCAAAAGTACGTATATTTATTTCGTAAAAACTTTAAATTGGATGGCAATAAACGCAGAATAATTAATCTTTGAAATACTCCAATTGATTCGAAACGTTCTTTTTATTTACGTAGCAAAACAAATATCAATTTAATATTAAATAGTATTATGAAAATTATTTTAGTAATAGCCAATGTCAATTTCATTTGTCTGATTAATTTTCTTCAATTTATGGTCTTATTTGTAGGGAGCTTCGTGATTTACGGCAACGCCTGGATTCAATGTCACACGAGATGAAACGCAAGGAAATTCAAATAAAAGAGCTACAAAGCCGCCTAGATTCCGGCGACGGCTGTAAGTACCCAACAATTGACAGTTGTAGCAACGATGAAAGTCCTTCAATCGTAGAACGACCCCAATCTTACGGAAAATTCATATCCATAGTAGTTATACAGGCTGCAATTGTTCACGCTGTCTTTGTAGTATGTAAACACTTTAATCTGTGCCATGGGTTGTTTAAAAAATGATTGTAGTTATTCGTTGGACTTCATCTTTTTCTTTTTTTTTTCAATCTTCATTTCTTACTTATTTTATAACGAACGACTTGAACGAAAATTTATCTAATTTATTTAATTTTAAAGATGGTGATCGATTTTTTGAGATACTGATCGATTACTGTCAAAGTATGGAGAAACCAAAATATGGATTTTATACTTGCTAGTTTTTTTTTAACTGTATGTGTAGTAGTTTGAGTGACTCGTATTCGCCTATTATTATACACGGAGAATACACTTGTTCTTCCGCATTGAAACATCACACGCACACACGCACTCATTGTATGCGTAAGGGGATGTGAAAGTTTAATGTAATATAGAAAATTAATTATTTTATTTATTGCTTGACAAATATAGATAATATATTTATAATTAATAAAAAATGAGATTTATTTTTATTATTCGAGTAGTGTATATTATTTGTAAATAGAGAGAACTATATTTGTACAGGACTTTCCACATCCCCTTAAAATATTTTGTTCACTTTATACTTTTTTTTTTTTTTTTAATGGCAACGTGAAATCATACGCGCATGTGTATAATTTTACTGCTTATACTATCTGTGATAAGATTGGATTTCTGAATTAATAAAATTTCTTTCATAAAAACTTTTAATGAGAATTTTCTAGCATTCTACGAAGAATCTTTTTATAGGCGTGCCTATAACTACGTGTCATAAGTGATCAGCGCATTCATGAATCATATGCCTTCATTTATATTCATCTTAAAATTGATAATTTTTTATAATTATAAAAGGAACAAAAATTGAACCTTGATTTATAGGGTCAGGAATGTACATTTAGAGATGGACGCCGCACATATTCCAAACTTCATGAAATTCCACAAATATTACGCTTAATCGTTGTGCTCGTAATAAACAATGGGAACGACAGACGATTATAACAACGTACCTATGTGAGGTTGCATCGAGAATCAATCAAAATTATTAGCTTTTAAACTTCGAATGGAAAATTTCTCTGATTTGAAACCTTTCTTAATTTAGAATTCATTTATAATTGCATTTACAATTTTTAAATATTAAGTCTGAAAATCAGAGAATTTTTCTTACGCGGAAACTTTCACAAGCTTGAAATAACGATGAAAAAGTATATACTTATAAAATTAACTTGCATTAGACTTATACTTTTTTGGCCACACTAAAAAGGTAAATGTAAAAATTTTAGGAATAAAAACTTAAAGAGGCTATTAACCTTTGCAGTCCAAAACAATACTACCCGCATTTAATCAATAAAAATAACAAAAAAACTCTAAGGAACGGTTTTTTGTCAATATTAAAAAATCTGAAATTTAAATAAAAATTATAATAATTGGATTTGATTGATTAACCTAAAATAATTGATTTTTTTATCCAAGTAAAAAATCCATGAATAGCACACGTTCCCAAAAAATCGCGAAGAATAGGCTCCTTATCAAAAAGTAAGCTAGAAGAAAGCCATACTTTCATCATCATCATCATCCGTTTCCCAAAGATTGTGGGTATAACGATAAGCAAAATATACACGATGGAACAGACAATGTGTGTGAAGCTTACCCTATAAATGAAAAAAAAAGTACAAAAGCTCGAGAATACTTTTAATCCAGATTTGAATAAAGAATGTCCGGTTTTTGCGGTGTGCAATTCTGATTTTCTAGACTGCAAAGTGCCTCTGTTTATTGGCGTAACGAGCTGCGTCTGGGGCCTCTTGTTGCTCATCATCAAACTGTATTTGTGACAGCCGGCCAGCTGGGCAGAGCCGCCGCACAGCTGTTCCGTGGGTGCGTGCCGGCGGTGGCGGCGGCTACTGTCGTCACCAAACCCCAGCGCGTCGTCGTCGTCCAGGGCCGGGCCCCAACAGTAATGCGCCTTTGTCCCGCAGCCGCAACCGCAGACCAAACTAGTAGCTTATTAACTAGGCTTGTCGCTGCCGCTCTTGATGATGATGATGTTGATCACGCCGTTGTCGTTGACCACGCCGTCGACCGCAACTGCGAGCCCGGTAAATCCGAGTTATCAGCCCGGCAGCCCAACTGATATACCATTATCATTGCGTGATCTGATCTGTTCTGTTGTTTTTCCGCGGCTCTCTAATTTGAATGTCAATCTGAGAAGTTTCCTTCTTTAAATAAATAAATATTGCTAATTATTTGTAATTTAATATAGCTCATGTTTACAAAAGGAGAAAGTGAATACTGTTATGAACGACAAAAAGGGAAAAGCTATTATATTTCAGTTTTAGTTAATTCAAATAAAAGTTATTAAATTATTGTTTTATCAAATTTAATACAACCGATTCACAAATTGGCATTCAACTGAAGAATTTTCTGGAAACAGAAAAGAAAGCCTTATTTAGCGCAGCGCTATGTTTTCAGTACATCCTCGATGGAGAAGATACTTACCACAATGTGATGTCCATAACTATTGTGCCATTACTATTAAACGTGTACTTTGTTACATTACGTTCATAACGATGAGAGTTTTTCTGTAAATTTACCTTTTATATCATGTGAATACCCTTATTGTCTACTTTAAGATCAAGTTGATGAGGTGTGAATTACTTATATATCTTTTATTGCGTGCGTTTGAGTGTGGATTTGAATATTGTTTTTGCATGCCTACGCTTCGTGTTTTTCGCCACTAATTACAGTTATCACCAGCACCGATTCTCAATATTTATTCACGAAACTTATATATGTATGTAATTTTATCCGAAATTTATAAAAAGCAACAGAGAATAATTAATCAATAATAATTTTAGTGGATTAATACTCGTGCATTTTATAATTTACGTCTACTGAAACATAGCTCTGTTGAGATTTTTCTTTGAAAGTTTGGACTTACATACCTGGAATTTTAAACAAGTAATGAACGTCTTCTAGAACCCACAATCACGACGGTGTACGAGTTTGTACGAAATTCCCTGGAACGGAAAACAAACTGCAATTTTAATGTTTTGCATCTTGACTTTTGTGTAGACTTAGAATATCTTTATGTACTATTTTCATTCTTATCGACGGTATAAAAACTGTATTTACACGCAAACTGATAATATTACTTTACTCTGCTATTGCAAACCACTACCGAGCGTCTTTATTTGCAATATTACTCAGTCGATAAAAATGAATGATATCTCATCACAAATTTTTTAAAAGAACAAAGTATTCTCTACCTGTGATGTTTTCTGCCTCATAATACTTAAAACTAGCACATGTAGTTGCAGTGGAGTGCATAAATCCATAGGTCCGAAAGCAAACCGTAATACAAAATCAGCAGCACCTAATAACTAAGCGCAAATTGAAGGATAATCTTTCTAAACCAGAGTGTTGGACCCACGTGCAAATTTACCCAGATTTGCCTAACAGCTCTTTTTTCTTTTAAGCGAAATTTTGTCTAACCAAAGAATTTTACCCTCGCGATTTCTGCTTACATTGACAGCCTTTCTGTAGCGTTGAATTTTGTTTTTGCAGTTTTGGAAAGGCCCACCTCTCAGATGTCCTACCTCGAACACTTCCTGAAGGAGACGGCGGGAAACGCGCGCCATGGAAGCGTCGGTAGCGCCGACGGCGACATCGAGGATAACCGCGCCCCCAGCATCACCAGCAGCAAGAGCAACTTATCAGATCTTAGTGTTGTGAGTAATTACAAAACTCTTGCTGTAATTCTGAATATTCAAATATATATTAATTCATTTATTTCGTTTTGAAGGATAGTAATTTTTTACTTTCAAGTTTAATTAACAAAAATTTATTAATTTCAGATTTATTAGAACTAATTCGTAAGCTATTTTTCTTTTAATGATTTTCATTAAGAACTTGAAATTTCGAGAACTTACTTGTGAACAATATTGCTTACATTGAAACTTTCAATAACTTCGCGAGCAGCACTATTGATTAAAAAGCTTCTGTTAAGAAGAGAGCCTCACTTTCTAGAATAATGCTGAATGTTATCACTCAACATTAATATTA
Organism: Ormyrus thymus; assembly: GCA_035582935.1. Lineage (NCBI taxonomy): Eukaryota > Metazoa > Arthropoda > Insecta > Hymenoptera > Ormyridae > Ormyrus > Ormyrus thymus. Next base: position 1,879,137 of record JAWWEM010000027.1, read on the forward strand.
CGATACGTACGTCGATTATGTATTGTGAGTCAGTCTGTTATATTTGCAACAAACTTTAATCAAACACAATGGTAGCCTCATATTACCTTATTTAAAAAGTTCTCCGATTTAAACTTTAATTAAATATCAGATTATAACTTACTGTTCAAATGTTACAGGACCCAACCTCTCCATTATCCCATGAGCTCCTAAACAAATCGTCGGCGGTGTCTCAAGGACATGCTAATCTACAGCCAAAGCCAAAGTCGCATCAGTTCCTGGTGCGATCATTTTCCGGGCCAACCAAGTGCAATCATTGCACCTCTCTCATGGTCGGCGTCATTAGGCAAGGCGTCGTCTGTGAGGTCTGTGGCTTTGCCTGCCACGTTCAGTGCTGCGATAAGGTGCCCTCGGTCTGTCCAGTTCCTCACGATCAAAGTAAGTATTAGATGTTTTCGCAAACTTTTATTTAGATGTACATATTAGAATCAGTTTAGTTTTCAATGAACAGCAAGAAAAATGCGAAGAAAATATTCTAGTAGTAGCGTGTAGATTATAAAAAAAATGAGTTTTTTACGAGAAGTTCAAATAATAGATTTTAAAATTTTAAATTTTATTTAGTAATTTATTTTATGTTTATATTCAAATGAATTTTTAATAAACGCAGAATGTTTTCAATCGATCTGAATGATAGTGCTTTTAATTTATTCGTAGATCTTAAAATACGCTGTGAGTCATAACTAACTAATGTGTGTTTTCTACACGGTCCGTTTTGCGGTTTGGCACTATTATTGGATTCATGTATTTTCTATTATACCCTTTCCGTTCTGAATTAAATTCACGTTTTCAATATAATCAATAACGTATTTTTTACATATAAAAGTACATTTATATAAATTTACATTTATACATTTTCTATATCTAGAATTTTCATTGAAAATAATCAATACACAATTTTGAATCAAAGTAGTAGTTAGTAACTTTTCTGACATTTTTAATATGCCCATTACAATGGATATTGGGTTTGAAAAGATTAAAACATTTATGGAATTTCCAACCACTAAATTCGAAGGTCTGTAAATTATGATTGATTTTAATAAATTGAATGTTCTTTTTAAACACAAGAAACTTTTTTAATAAAATTTATTTAATGTAATGCTCGCGTTGAAGAAATATGAATCTAGGATTAATTATTGACAGATTTACAAGTACACCAAATAATTTATTTTTTGACTGTAAAGACATTAAAAAAAATTATAATTACTGGAGCAAACCAATGAGAGTAATTATAAAAATAAATTCTTACTTATTTTTTATTTCCAGCCAAACGGCCACTGGGCATCGATCCGACACGCGGTATCGGCACAGCTTACGAAGGTTACGTGAAGGTGCCGAAAATGGGCGGCGTAAAGAAGGGTTGGGTGCGCCAGTTCGTTGTTGTGTGTGATTTCAAATTGTTCCTTTACGATCTTTCCGATCGCAATGCCATGCCGTCGGTCTATGTGTCGCAGGTACTCGACATGCGGGACGAGGAGTTTAATGTGAGCTCCGTCCGCGATTCCGACGTCATACATGCGACCAAGAAAGACATTCCGTGTATATTTAGGGTAAGTACTCTGCTTGCACAAATTAAATTTGCTTATTTAAAAAATAAAAAGAAGGTACTAAATTTTATATTATTAAAAATATGTTTTTGAAAAAATTTTTGGACCTTCTTTCTGTAATAATAAAAATAAAACAAAACTGATAACTCTCTTTCGTTTATTAATTTTTTTAACTAAGCAACAACAAAACAAATAACGCTATAATAAAAATAAATTTTTTGTTTTGTCTAAAAAAATTAAATTTACTTCTATCTCACCTCCGAAAATCCAATTAATTTTGTTGATTAACGCTTAAGGGTATACTACACAAATTTTTATGAGTAAACATCCTTAAATATTTATTTGTATCGATATCTATGTATAAAAAATATTCTGATTTAGCACAAAATAAAGAAATATTGTCAAATTGAAAACTCGTTTTGTTTTAAAATGCAACAAAAAAAGTGTCAGTGTAGTTTACCTTTAGAAAAGTCGCTCTCATAAAATTATGTTTGTATACTAGATAACAACATCTTTGTTGGAACCACCTGGTTTGCGGAATCACACGTTAATGCTTGCCGATACCGAGAGTGAAAAAGCTAAATGGGTAGTGGCCTTGAGCGAACTCCACCGGATTTTGAAAAGGAATAATCTCCCTAATACTACCGTATGATATCTTAATTATCTTACACGTTTTAATACCATGTTTAATATGTTATTTTAAAATTAATAAGATTAAAATATTAACATTTAATGTTTTTATTCCTCAAAGATATTTCGTGCGAAAGAATTGTTGGACAATACGTTGTCACTTATCGTCATTAAAAACGTGCTGTCAGGGGCAATTATCGATCCAGATCGTCTAGTCATTGGCACCGAGGAAGGCCTGTTTTGTTTAGATTTAGATCGTAGTGGTAAGAATCATTAATTGTATTTATCCTTTTAAATTTTTGCTCTTAATGATTAAATTTTGAAACCTAATTTAGAAAAGTAGATATTCTAGTTTCTTTATGTGAATAAGTAACACTTAAAGATTTAATTTCGGTTTTTATTAAACGTAGGCAATATATAACAGTATTTTAAAAAATCTTTGCAGAAATTGCAAGGGTAGGCGAAGGCAAGAAGATATATCTGCTAGAATACGTAACAGAAGAACAGTTGATCGTTGTACTTAGCGGCAAACAGCGGCATGTTCGTTTGGTGCCAGTGCGCGCGTTGGACGGCGATGAAGTCGAGTGGATCAAAGTCGCAGAAACGAAGGGTTGTATTACATTAGCCACCGGTGTCATGCGTCGCAACCCACTAACTTACTGTCTTTGCGTGGCTATCAAAAAACAGGTTAGTAATTGACACGTTCTCTAAAATTTGAATCCTAATTTAAATTGTCACCTTTATTTACAGAATGCTTCCCAAGTCATAATATATGAAATAACACGTACAAAGGCGCGACACAAACGTGTGCGAGAATTAATGCTGCCTTGTCATGCACAAACACTGCAGGTCATGGCAGAAGGACGTCTTTGCGTTGGGTATCCTTCTGGATTTTCGATATACAGTATTTTAGGGGATCATCACCCTATTTGTACGTATCTATTATTTGCTTATATTATGTACTTGATATAAAATATAATTGTATATTTTTATCATTTTTTATTAATTTTAATCATTTTTATTTTTAGCTTTGGTCCACCCAGAAAACGCACTTTTAAATTTATTCCACGCACTGGATGCATATAGGTGTATTGAACTGCCAAGTGGAGAATACTTATTAGCATTTTATTCTTTAGCAGTATATGTTGACAGTCAAGGAAGAAAAAGTCGTGACAGAGAAATAATGTATACAGCATATCCTACAGCAGTCAGTAAGTAAAAAAAGCTTTGATTTGTATAAAGAAATTTTATAAATGAAAAAAAACTAATTTTACAATTCGTGCGTTTTTAGGTTACTGTGAAGGCTATCTGTTGGTTTATAGTGACACGCACATTGATGTTTTTGACTGTCAATCTGGTGACTGGTTGCAAACGCTTAACGTCAAAAAAGCTAAACCGTTAAATACATCAGGTTCACTTACAACTTGCATTATCAACGATATGCCACATGTTATATATTTAAGTAACTTACACCAACGTGAGTTTAACATTTTTTAAAATGAAATCTCATTTTAAATTGCAAATCATTTTACTTATTTTTACAATTACAGGTGAATTGTTGAATTTAGCAACGTTAGATGCAAGTGGTAAACCAATGACCAGACCTCGACGACGATTTTCATTGCGTGAGGGTAATCGCGCTGTACGCCCAACAGATCGACGATCTAAAATGATATCTGCACCTACAAATTTCAATCACATCACACACATGGGACCTGGAAACGGTATTCAAGTACGTACTTTTTAAATACCTTTTATCCTGCATTAAATGAACAATTTGATAATTTCTTTTATTTTGATTTAGATTCAGCGATTATTAGATTTACCAACAACTTTGGAAACAGCCGATCAACAACAGTACTCAGGATCGCATTCTAGTGCACATTTTCACAGCAGTCAACAACGAGTAAGACAATTATTCTGCACAAACAGCTGCATAGAATTTTTATTTATATTTCATTTTCTTGACTATATATCTATTTTTCAGGTTTACGGAACTACAGTACAACCTCCAAATAAGCCAGCACCACTGCCACCCAGGCATCCTCCTTCAGATACCCGACGATTGAGTTCTCATATGCCTAGAAATTCCGGATTTTCACCGCATAATGGTAAACATTTTTTTTATTAAAGTTAATATCACATTAATTGGGTATTTAAAATAATAGTCATATCTCCTTTAGGATCAACATCTTCAAGAAGAGGACCAGCACCGCCAAGACCAACTGCTACTCCACCATCGTTGCCACGTACACCAGTAGACCAAGTTGATTCGGAATCCATACATTTACGGTCACATACACCTCATTCTCTTGGAAGCATTGCTTCATTACAAGATAAGGTAAGACCAACGGAAAAATCGAACATTTTTTTGAAAATTTTTAAAATCAAATGATGCGTAAAACCAAAATTTTGTAAATAACTTGTTAAAAATTGAAATTAAAAAAAAAATAAATGGCTGTGAAATATTTTTTTAAAAACTTCGTATTATTTTAAATACTGCTTTGAAGCTATAAACAAATTAAACTTGAATTTGATATGTTCCAATAGGAACACGTATCCGGTGGTAGTCCGCGGCACTCGATAGCCTCAAATAACAGCTCTAATCCATCAACGCCACCAAGTCCTGCGCACGATCATGGATCATCGTCTTACGACTCTTAAAACCGTGACAAAAAATCGCTACTGGCCTAAAATTGAACTGTTGCATTGGCCGCTAATAGAGATAAATTTACACCCGTTTTACACAGTATATGTAAAATTCTTACATAGATAAATTAGCGGCGATTTCTCGAACGATAACGAGCAAAAATTGATATATAGGATGGTAACGTTTTCTTAGATAATGACCTATATATTGCGTTATATACACGATCTTTTACCCGAAAAGTTACCATAAGAATTTTTTGACCTTATATGTACAGTCTTGATACATATTTTTAATTAGATGAAAAGAAGGAAAACGAAGTTGTAGTTGCGAGTGTGACGAAGATTTTATTAATGCCTATGTATAGTATACATGTATATACATATATACAATCGCGTACAAAATCATTGATACGGATTCACACGGCTTTTCTCCAACTTCTTACAGAGACGCGAAAAATATATATACATACATTTATTACTATACATACAGGCATATCGTCTGTACCATTTTTAAGCGTGCCGTTTTTTCTATAACCTTTTAACAAAAAATAAAATAAAATAAAAACGTGAGACTGGTTTTCGCTTAGAAGCGAACGAATGGTTTTTGTAAAGTTTTTCATCTCATTTCTGCTCACTAACCATTATACATTATTACCTAAATGAAATCGAGAGCAAGAGAGAATGTAAAAAGTTATACATTAAATAATATATATTATATTATGTCATCGATTACCTTGCGAATTATTTTTCTCTACTTTTTAGTATATTATTATAAATATATAAATATATTATATTAAAGAAAAGAAACTAGGTCGGAGAATCATATAGATTATTTTTGGTGTTTAATTCCGATAGTATTATTTGCCGTATATATGTTCAATTCCCGAGCTTTAGGTAATTAAAATGGTTGCAATCATCATTTCAACATTTTTTGGCGCTAGATTGTAAAGAATAGTAGATATAAGGAAATCAGTTTAAAGGTTTATTACGTGGTACGACGATGAATTGTATATAAGTTATATATTTAAAGTATGCGAAAAAATAAAGGGAGCGAATAATTATATTAATATAATTATTATTACCTCCTGATTTCAATTAATTTATTTTTTACTTTTTTGCGATAAATAGACGAAGATAAAAGGATAAAAGAAAAAATTCCAGTCAAATTACTTAGCAATAAATTATCTACTTAATCTATTCAAACGGCTTTGGAGATAAGGTATAAAAAATAGTCAGAAGTGAATGACTATGTATTTAATCATCGTTAGTGAGGGATTCAAGAGAAAGAAAATAAAGAATAAATATATATTACTTTCTTGAAATGGAAACGAAGTCTTCGCGCATAAAGCCATCGGGTATACGTATGGAAAATGAATAAATTAAAGGCGCAGATGATAAAATACATTTTGCGGCACTTTGTACCACAGTGCCCGTCAAAATTTACAGTAACAATAATGTCAAATATGTCGTATGTTTTATATAATTGTATTATTTAGTTAATATCGTGCAATGTTTATCGAAAGTTTATACATACTACTGACAATACATGACATAAGAGAGAGATTTAACTTTACCACAATAATATGCGTTTTTTCTCTTTTTTCTTCGCAGACGCAAAAAGAAAAATGCAAGTGATATAATGCATAATCATGTTTTTTTTTCTATAATTTTGTGGTGAGAAGCAAATTAAATTAAATCCGTAATATGCAAATACGTTTTATATTGAATGCAGGGTTATTCAAAGTATTTAGAACTAATATGATTTGTAAAACCCAGGTACGCTTTTTTACTTTATACTCGTTATAATCTCCCTGCAGTTAAAAAGATTTTTTGTACTATTTCGCTTATTTTTTTTTTTTTTTTTTAATTTTTTTATCAAAAATAGGCATACATGTATGCTGTAGTGCAAAACGCTTCTATACGCCTTATTCATTTGTACCTCTGGCATAATAAGTATTTGGGATGTTCGTCACTTTAAATCATGTAAGCGATTTTATCACATTTTTGCGATAACTTTTATAATTTTTTGTGTCTAAAACTTTATGTATTCTGTACCTTTTTATTAAAGTAGATGAGAGTAAGATTGTGCAAATTGTATAATTAATTTGTATTGTATAATTAAATTATGAATCTTGCAACAGGCATGCGACTTGTAGGCATCATGTAAATTCATAAGCATGCGCAGCATAAAATCATGAAAAAATTGTAGAAATAGAATGATGTTACTATAAAAAGAGTGTACCTATCAACCTCTTAACGCATAATATTGAAAAAAAAGGGAAAAACGAATACAAAGAATAATATTCTACAACTTTCATTGATCAATGATATATATTATAAATCCAATCTGAAAACATTTGAATGTTATTAAGTACTTATCCGATGGGATTTGTGCTCCGATAAATCTTCCATCATTGTTATTACACGAGGGTTCTAAAATCAAATCTGAAAAATAAAACTGTTACGGCTGTGTAACTTCTGTCGTTTTCAAAATTCCAAAAATCAATTTATTATTCCATTAAAAAATATAATTTTTATTTTACAAGTATAGAAATTAATGAATTTGTTTTTAGTTAAAAAATTTTATAATTAATTTTACTAATATTGGAATAAAGTGATAAATAAGATTGTCCAAAAACTACCGACAGTAAGTTTTGTCAAAGTTGATTTATTGGTGAATATAGAAATATAGATTTTAATGCTAAATTATGAGGTAATAGATTTATTTAAAAACATCGAAAGGTTTTTTAAATTAGATGCTTTGTGGTTAGAAAGTAATTGGAAATAAATTATCTACTTGATTTTAGATCCCTTAATGCTCTAGATAGAGCTTCTCTAATCTTGTACACTTTTGTATCAAGGGGTACAATGTTGCAAAATACTTATATAATAATATATAATTATGATAATAATAATTTATGATTCACTGTAAAAATTACACTATTATATAATTATTGTAATAATTATTATACTTTTGCGTCTTATCCATTGAGATAAGACTACGTTCAGATTCTGAAAAAAGGTTTACAAATACAAAAATATATAGAGTCATTATATTTTCATTTATTATAGCGTTGCGCGTCGATTTTCTCTACTTTCTGATTTTGTCTTTAAATACGCGAAAAGCGAATCTCCCTCTTTTATTATTCTGTATTTTTTTGTCGCCACGTCTTCTTGGGGACATGTAGATTATTATTAGCGCCTTATTAATAAATATGACAAGCGATGAAGAGCGAGAAAAACTTATTTATAACAATTGTACATCGTTTACGATATATTTATTAAAAAGAGGACTATTAAATGATGCTTTCAATTACGGTTTTGTCGACAGTTTTGTGCGTGAAACGTAAAACAGCTTTCGTATATTATAATTTTTATTTTATTTTTCGAGACATGAATATATGTGTATGTTCGAGATAGATGAAAGGTTTAAAAGAAGACAAAAATAAGGATACGTAAGGGAAACTTTATAGTCAATCCGGTCAATTTTGCATTTATTACATGAAACGATAACGAAAAATCGAATAATCGAAAATGCGTGCAATTTTACGAATATAATTATTACTTTTGGCATTTTACACGATGCAGCAAAAGAATCTACAATATTTCGAACGTACGAGAGTATAGAAAACCGTATAAAGTGAGATATACATATAACGGAATGTTTCGACGTCAATCTGCAAGAATAAGAATGAAAAACTACATAGAGCTTTATTTGTAACGTCTTGTAATCGCATTTGCAAGAATTATAATGATGTATCTGAACTGATTATACAGAAATAGCTGGAATAATAAAAAGGCAGAGTTGATTTCTCTTATTCAATTGTTTTGAATTTATTGTTCTTCGAGTTTTTTTTTATTGAATATTTTCAATGATTAATTAAAATATTTTCTAGTAAAAGTAAAAGAAAAAATGGATGCTAATCTTATCACATTAAAAAAAAGGGAATGAGAGGTAAGTAAGACACAATACAAATTTCGATAAAAAACTCGTACTTTATATATTTTATTTCCTCTTCGCTCATTGGATGCAAATACATGCACATATCATAAGAAAACATAAATTTTCAGGTAAATATATATATATATATATATATATTTATATAATACTCGATTAGTCGCTAAACTCCATCTGAATCAATTCATTATTTTCTGTGTGCGTGACATAAAAATGGAAAATAATGCATTACTAAACTGGATTTTTTTACAGATTAATAAAAGTAAATTTTATTTCCATTTTTATATAATACTGAGCGTAAATCGCGAAATAAACGAGGTAAAAAACTACCGCTTAAATCAATTTATTTTTTCTATTTGATGAATATCAAACATACATTTATGGTATATTTGACAATCAGATTTTAAAAGTTAATGGTAATAAACTGCTTTCATTAATTTTCGCGTAAAAATATTTCAAGTTCATCAAGTTATTAAAATTTACATTACTAACACAAAAAATTACTTTACTACACGCACCTACTTTTTATAAATTTGATTCTGTGTCTCGTTAACAGAATTTTAACG
>JAWWEM010000027.1:1888622-1907787 GCA_035582935.1 Ormyrus thymus
ATGAGAATAGTGAACAATAACAGTGTTATGCAAATGCAAGAATAAATTGTATAAGTGGAGTAATTGTACTTTGTACGATAAGTCAAGTGACAATATCGACATTTTCTTATGTGCTCTAAAATAAACTTTCGCCGAACATAACAATTTCAATGCGCGTCTACAAAATCAGAAATAAATTGAAATTGTAAATAAAGTTGTAAATAAAATCGAAAAACATATTTGTTAAAGGAAGACAAAATAATCGAAATATAAATATATGTATGCAATAATCAATCTTAAAATAACTTTAGAATACAATCTTTTAATAAAAAATGTAAAATATTTTGAGATTGGCACTAAAATTTATGTATAAATCTTTTCGGTTAAAAAATTAATCCAATCGAATGCTAAAAATCGACGTTGGCAATGTCTAAGTACTTTTTTAAGAATATGTAATTGTTTCTAATAAAATGTGTTTAAACTTGTACTTTAAGCGTTAAATCTACGAAAAATTATTGCTGTTTTTACTTTTTTAGCGTGACCCTTTTACTATATTCACAATTGTATTAAAAATTTTATGAAAATTACATATAACTACCTTACTATTGTTCAACAATAAAAACTTCAAGATGACAATTGTAAGCTTCAACAACTCGCGAAATCATTTTGAAAGCCTATGTGCTTTTCTAGTTAACATGCGATTTTATTACTGCGAACAACCTTAGTGACTATCTATATTTTGAAAATTGTAATACTACGAGATTTTTACGATGCATTTTTAAAATCTGATTTTCTCAAAACGCTAAAAGCAATAATATTTTTAGGCCATAATTGTAATAGAAATAATTGCAAGCAGTTTTGTTAGCTGAGTATCCATATAAAATAATCTTTTACCTCATTATTTTCTATTTTAGTATAAACATATAAAATTTTAAAAATTACTCCAAATAAAATCGAACATTTATGTGTTTGATATTTTGATCAGTTCAAAATTAAAATAAAATACAATACACAAATTTAAAAAAAAATGAAAATACTTAGAATATACCAGCGTCGCTTAAAACAGTTTCAATCATTAAGTGCCAGGATTCCTTTAAAAAACTGACATTTAAATTAGCTAAGTTATTCATCGATTATTTTCTCACTTCTAATTCTCTTTCGTAACAAGTATATCATCTGCTCCACGGCAGCTAATATGCAATTTCTCACATTTTTCTTATAATTTTGGCTTTGCAACTTTGGTAATGAACTATATAATGAAATATGACACGCATTATGTATAATTAATATATATGTAAAAAATTTGTTCTATCTACGCTTGGATTTGCTCGTTTCTCTCCGTCACCATTTTTTTTTCTTACTTTTCGTCCTAAAACGAGATAAATGCACATATCGCAGAGGATCACGCGACGTAGTTTATATAGGTTTTACGGTAATGTATAATCAATGTATATAGGCGCGACTAAACTGGCAGCGATCACGACAGTGACCAATGAATAGGGAACATGCATAACTTTTAATTTTTGCCTTTAATTTCAATCGATAGATACTTATCAATTCGAATTTCGGTGATGCATATTTAGAATGAATATTTATGTTTGTACTAAATGTGTCAAACTTCAAGCATTCGACTTCATAATTTTTTTTATTAATAAATTAAAGGAAAAGTAAAATTCATACATATTGCCTAATTTTTTATTGTGAAGGCATAATTGCAATAATTTACTGCAAAATAATCGTTAGAATTTCGGACTTCCATCACAGAAACTTTCCCTAAGATACTTTGATCGACACGTGCCTAAAAAATCTGAGGACTGTGGGTGCATGTATGTACGACCAATAATTAAAGTCTTTTATGATTCTTTTTTCTGAGACGCACTCGTGTTTCTCCTTTTCTTTATACCTTCTTTTTTATTATCTAAGGTTTTAACATTGAGAATCGTAGTGTTTCGTAAAACTCGGTATTTATTTACATTCAGAGCTGAGCAAAGAATTAGTTTGAACGACCACTAATGCAAGTACAAGTACTTGAGCACACAATACGTTTTTTTGCGAGATGTAACATTTTTTTAAGAAGGATTTTGAATTTTTATCTTTAATTTAAGTAGACTAAAGAGAAATTGCTTCATTTATTTAATTTAGTGAAAACTTTTGTATTTTTTTTTTCGAATTCTACATTGCCTGCATGAATTTCTGTAAATATTTAAATTGACACTCGTCAACACAAAAGTTTTTACTAATTTAGAATACAATCACTTGAAAAAGTAGTTTAAAAAGAGCATTATGATACTTTTAACCTCTAAGCGGTCTAGAAAATTGCTCTTATGGAATTTTCACCCGCAATTATGAGGTTAATCAAGTAAAGCTATATTATTTATTTTGTTATTTATACAGAAATATTTCCAATAACATATTAAAATATTGAAATACTTTATATATCCGATGTTCAAAAATGCAAAACTTTTATTTCAAAATCTTTATATTTTTAAATGCAAGTACAAGTACTTGATTACAGTTTCGCGGGAATAGTGGTCAATAATTCTTTGGATCTTATACACCGCTTCAAAACAATTTTTTTTACTTTATTTTCCACAGAGATTAATTATTGAGAAAACAACTTTGTACTTTCTTGCACTTGAATTGTCAAAATAGTAATATGAGTAGTTTATATGTAGGTAAAAAACTCTGGAGATTCTATTTATTATGTTTCAAGTTTACCAAATTTATTCGTAACTCTATAAGAAAAATATTAGTTCGTCAACAACGTTATAAACGAACAACTTATAATAGAAGAAAGTGCAACATCATTTTCAATAATTCAACGTCGAGTATTAGATGACAGAATTTTTTAAGGTATTGGTTTAATATTGATCGTTAAACAAATTATTTTCAGTCTCCTCTTAAGGTTTGATTTTTAGGCAATGTTTTTTTTGTTTCATTTTATCCGTTTCTCTGAGGTGTTTAGATGTTAAATTGCATTTCCTAACAATTTCTTAGCTATATTTATGTATTTATTTATATATTTATATAATTATTTTTATCACTGTCTAAATATATAAGAGTAATGTTACAAGGAAGGCATTTCTCTCTATCTCACAAGATCTTTCAACGCTACCGTATGTCATATTTAAAATTCTTATAACGCCTTCACCATTTATAGGCTTTAGTTTTTAACTTACAAAAAGAAATGGCAGTAAGTTACTTCTTCAACTTAAATTCTAAACAAATTTTTTAACCTATATTACTTTCACTTCTGTTAAAATAAAAAATAGTTAACTAAAACCCTAACAGATATAAACAAATTTTTTAAATATTATTTTTTATTTTAATGTTATTTTAAAGTGCAAATGTATTTTGGAAAAGTGATATTGAAGAGACGAGCGATGTTTCGAAAAGTTTCTACTAAAAAAGATTAAATCTTCACTTCTATTACAATGAATTTTCACAGAATTTTGATTCGTAATAAATAAAATTGTAAAAATCATTCCCTTGATAAAATCCGTATAATGCCTTAAATTTCATTATAAAATTGTGTCTGATACACAACGTTTTAAAATAAAGTGACCGTCAGTAAAATAAAAGAATATTTAAAACTTTATACTGGACCGCAGATGCTGTACAGTTTACAAAATCCGTTAGAAGTAAATACATAAAAAAAATTCCATCTGTCACTTAATTAAAAAAGTATTGCATCATTTAATGTAAACATGAAATGAACGTATACGTTCTTGGTTGGTAAGATTCACATATCGACATGAAATGAAATTCCAAGGGACCGAGGTGATAACTTACTGCCACTTCGGGGCGCTGTCAGTCTCTCTAGTCATGTCTCACAAAGTTCCACACATGCGCTATTCATTATTAGCAATTATTAAAGTTTGTTCGCATGCCACGTTTTATTTCCTAAAAGGAGTGGCTTCTACTGCAGCATGCAGCAGAAGAATTCTCGCCTCTATCTTGCTCTCCGCGGCGCCTATGGCATAAGTACGTGTGTTACAAGGAGGTGTCCGACGGTGGGGTACTCTCATTGTGGCTCACGTGACTGAGTGAGTGTTGGAGAGCGACGGGAGTGAGCCATTCCTTCGGCAGGCAACGCTGTAGGAACGGCACGCAGGAACTAAAATACGCAAGGCGATTTACCCAGCTGGGAATCTCTTGATCACACAGGATCTGAAAATTAACAAGATTACTTCTTATTTTTCTGCTCATTTTTTTCAATTACGTTATGTGATTTAAATAAGTTTTTTTTTAACGTGTAACAAGAAAAAATAACACAAGAATACAATGTATTAATGCTATTTTTACCTGAGTAAATTGGCTACTAAAGTGGTTGCAGTTTTTATTCATCAGATGATAACGATCACCTCTGAAGTCCTTGCCTAATTCATTAATTATTCGAGAAACATCCTCTTCAGTGAAATCTGTGTAACCAATGTGAATAGATTGCCTGAAAACATAAATAAAGAAGTCAAATATATTTTATCAAAAGATTAATAGATCCTTAATAATTTTATTTATTCAATTTTGTATACCTAAATCTGAATTGCTCTCCTAGTTCTTCAGCTGTTCTAGGGGGAATTTCAAATATTCCAGTCATGGGAAGTGAATGACCTCCATAGGCATATTCTAAATCATAAAAAAGTAATTTAAAGTAATATTAAAAAATTAATTTTAATAATGAAAATTTGATTATTACATTAAATTTTGTTTTTCAATAATCAATAAACAAACTATTTAGATTTAAAATGTCATTGTATTTCTTTGAATTGAAAGGATTAAGAAACATGATTCATCAATTTTAATAGAATCATATATGACTCATACACCAGATATATTTAATAGACATAAATTAAAGCGTAATAATTGATTTAAGTTACCAGTCCCATAAATTTCAACACCGGAATGGAAGACACCTAAACCCATTGGAGTAGTATAATCATTGATCCAATACTAAAATTAAGTAACAATCATATAACCAAGTCTGTACTATTTTGAAAAGTTAATTAAATCCATGATTTATTCTTACCATGTCATACACATTAAGAGTAATTGGTTCACGAGCCATTTTTGGAATCAACTCTTCACTATCTTGAGGATAACCAAGGCAGCTAGGAAATGACAAATTACAGCCAAGACCTGATGAAAACATCATAGAAATACTTGTAGAGCAAAAAAGGAGTCACGGCTCAATATCTACAGTTCCAGAGCACCTAATGAGCAGACACAAATTCTCTAATTATTCTACAATTACTTATTTCTACTATAGCCATAAGGAAAAACTATTAATTTAAATTTATGACATTTATTTGTTCATAAAATTCTAATCAAGAAACTACATTAAACTGTGAAATTATTGAAAATTGTATCATAAAATTTTACTTTTCAGATAGAAGTTAAAAAAAAAGTATTTCTTTTAATAATCTCAATAATTTTAATTTATATAAATATCTGTGTACTATTTACATCTAAACATACTAAATTATGTAGCAAGCTAATTAGCTAGATTAAAAGCCATGCTGATTTAGATAATAAGCTACAGCAGATTTCTTTTATCAATTTGAAAGGAAATATGTACAGATAATTTCATTCAATGTTGAATTTTAATAATACGATTGAATTAATACATTATCTTAAGTATTTCATCAAAAAACGTCTTAATTAAAAGCAATATTATTATTGCGCATGCTTCAGCAATACTAAAGTCATAAAAAAGGATTGAAAAATTATTGGGTATCTGGTTCCAATGTCTTGTTGCAAGACTGAAATAGAGTTTCTTTAATTTCTTTATTAAAAAACTTTTCTTGTGCTCAAATAAAATATTGAATAAAATAGTTTTTAATTAAATTTAATTTAAATCCTCATATACACAAATTAAGAAAATTCATTAATTTAATTCTTAGCATTTTTACATTTCTTTTAATTTAATTTAAATGCTTAAAAAATTCAGTTACGTTTATAAAATTATTGAATTGTATAAAAAGTATTCTTATGCAGAGGTTTAAAATATAAAATACTATTAAGATAATTTTATAAACAATTATAAGTATAATTCAATATTTACTGTACAAATACTTAAACTTTGGAACACAATATATGCAAATGAAATAAGATCTTACATTCATATTTCATTTTTGAATAAAACTCTAATGTAAGTTACTTTAAATTTAAATATTCAAAGCAAACATGCATCAGCTGCTATTATCAGCTGCTGGTTGTTAAATGTAAATGATAATTTGCAAAGTCTTTAAGAATTTGCAAAAAAGCAAGCATAGGAATTAAAAAATTAATGAGTGTAAACGTGAATAGATTAAATTACCGTAACTGTTAAACAATCTGCATAATTTTCTTTGTCCGATAGTAAACTCTTATGAAAGATTCAATACATTCAAGTGCTTGTGCACACACAACCTATTGTGAATCTCTTGAGATGCCAAACAAAAAGAAAATGCTAGCTAGAGAACAATCATCATATCCTCTCAGAGAAGGCAAGAGAGAGAGAGAGAATCACAGAATACTAAAAATAACCTAGAAATTTTATTAAAATTCTCTCTCCTTTCTTCTTTCCTTGCCCACCTTATTCACGCACAAACAAACGATTCCGAATTACAGCTCGTCAATCTCGGATCGTGACGTCCTCGCACAAAGAGGTATCAACTTTATTGTCGAGGGACACAAGATGCAGTATCTCCTCTACGAAAAACGAAGAAAAGCACAGCTGAGAAGCGCGGGTGATTAGCGCCAATCTGTGTAATATATCATGAGCACTTTGTAACGCGTCTTCGCGGACAATGGAAAAGCAGCGAATTGGCGCTTTTCCTGGCAGTCGTTAGGGGGGAAAGTCACATCCACCCAACCAACCAATGGAACCTACACCGAGTCCGAGGAGCCAACTGCACAGTGCATGCACGACGATGTGCAAAAAGAATGAGGGAAACGGAGAGACGACTCCGGCGCCACCAGTGAAAAACGCCCGCAAGTTATAAATGCGCCCGAGAATTTCGGTCGGATCTCGGATTCGGCGAATCGGCGCATGCGAGGGAGTGTGTATATATATATATAATATAGTTGCATGCGGTTACCAACCAACTCGAAAACTGTAAACAAACAAATGCAGCTGATGGCGAGACTTGCTACAACGTTTCTTTATTCACTGTTGTGACGGTTTTTTATTTTTGTCCGCGATTTCAGGCTTGCAAATAATAATATAGTCAGAGTCAACGTTATTACTTCTTTGTTGAATAAAAATATTGAAGTAAATATAAAAAATTAAGTTCAATATTTTATGTATTAAGGAACGATTTTTCGTAAGTGTAGAAAGCTAATCACAATTAATCGTTATTGATCAAATAACTGTATTCTTTATTACATTTCGTTTTTCAAAAATCAACTTTTAAAGAATATAAATAAAACCCCTTTAAAAATCGAAAAAGTAGAAGTATTATGTGTAAAATAACTTTTAACAATCAATAATGGTCTTTTTTAGCAAAATAAGAATTAAAAACTACTCTATAATCATAAGAGATTGAACATTTTTAAAAAATGATGAAGATACCACACTGGTTGAATAAAACTTCATTTTCTCCAAAGAAAACACCTACAAGAAAGGCTTCAGTGTCATTAAGTAGTAAAGACTTTAGTCCTAAAAGAATTGAAAAAGAACTTGGTCAAAATATTGGAGAAATTCGAATTTGCTTAGGTGATCAGCAAGCAGTATTTGATGGAGGATTATGGGTTCCTGGTAAATCATTTTTCTTTAATTGTTTCTCAAAATTATAACTTAAAATTCATTTAATATTGTAAATTTAATATTAAAAATTTTTAACTATAGAGTCAGGAAAAGTTGGAGGTATATATAAAGAGAACGAAAAACTAAAAAAAGAAGTAAAGAAATTGGAAGAAGAAAATCATCTGTTAAAAATAAAATTTGAACTTTTATTAGACATGGTAATTAACAGACTAATGTAGAAATGCATTTATAAAATGCTTATTACATAAATTATCTTATTTGTCAAAAATATTCTATCTATACATTATACACTTACTTTCGAAACGTTAAAATTTCAGTTAACACAGGCAACAGCAGAGGCTAGTTTGCACAAGGAAGATCTCGACAGCTTAAAAAGTAAACTTTACAGTGGCAAGCGCCCCACAACCTGATTTAACTGAAAACCGAGTCTTGAGGTCCTAATCTTTGTATATAAAGTGCATACATCAACTTTTACATTATTAGAATATTAATTTATTTCTAATAATGTAGTACAATGATCAGAATATCATATTTTCAATGCCGTGTGATTGAGTTTGTATGATATTTACAAGTTTTCAATAAACTGTTTCATTATTCGTATAAAAATTAATATAAAAGCTTCTAAACATGAAATATCTTATTTAAACTTAACATTATTTTGTTATTAACAATTTAAGAATTTTTTTAGTCCCTATTTTGAGGACATGTCCTTTTTGTATGCCCTGAAACAAGACAATAATTATCATTTACAGTTCTTTTAAAAATAAAATGTAGAATACTTCTATATTATAATACCTTCAACACCGCAAACGCTGCATTTCCGTTTTGTCCCTCCTGCGGCAGGCGCACGGGTTTTTTTCGGAGGACCTCCAGAAGCTCCTCCACGTCCTCGCCCTCTACCACGACTTGATGGCGCTGATGATTCACCCCAATCGTTTCCTCGACTTCCGCTACTGATACCCCCATCAACGGCATCCGCCCACTGGAAAAATTTACAAGGGCTACCTGCGCCCTGAGGACAACCATAGAATTGCCGGCCTGTATTTGGGCCTTCTTTGGAAACAGTCAGTCTGAAAAATAGTTCATACAATTTTAGGAAAATGGCTCATTTAAGTTGCAATAAGCTATAACAAAATTCTAGAAACATACTTTCTTGCTGGATTTCCACAATTGCACAAGACTTGGTTCTCATTATTCTGGTTCCATCCGCTATCTTCGTCTTCCCAATTTCCACGCGTATTTACTGATGATTGATAATTCTGTCTATTATTTGAAAAATTCTGCATGTTGTTTGAATTCTGATTGTTTTGCCAACTGCTAGAATTTTGATTTTGATTCCAATTATTTGGTGCAGTTCGTTGAGAATGAACTGCACCACCACCACCGCCACCACCACCACCGCCGCCACTACTACCTCCATCATTAGTATTGGTATCTGAACCCCAAAGAAAAAAGTTGCAATCTTGTCCTGCTGGCTTTGCACATTTATAGAATGTCCTTCCTAAAATTCAAAATGAAGAAAGCACTAATTATATTAATTCCCATATTTTTTATGATAACTTCTCTTCAGATATTTCAAGTTTTCGCAAACACTATTACAATTTTTACCTTGATTTGGGCCTTCTTTTCTCACTGTCAGCTGCTTAGCTGGCTCATGGCAATTACACATGATTTCACCATTATCATCGTTACCCCAGTTATTCGCTGTGTTACTACTCCTAGCACCTGTTGCCATACTCCCTGTATCTCTAGTATTTTGGTTCCACGTGCTTGAATTCCAATTTGGAATTGCAGATGTGTTACTGCTAATCCAAGAACTTGCAGAACTGTTATTTGTATTATTCCGGGGATTCGGCTGACTTCTTGTTGAAGAGGGTTGCCTACTGCCTCTGGTTTGATTTTGATGATTAGATCTCGAACTCATATTTGAAGCGTGATTCGCTGTTCTGTTTACATTGGATGCTTGCGACTCGTAGGCGCTGTCAGTCAAGTCTCGTCGAATAGAAGTCCTTCGAATGCCCATTGTAGTGTTAAAAATGTCATCACAACCCCCAATACAGGTTGCGTAAGAGTTACCGAAAGTAGGAAATGCATTCCGCGTCAATTTGACCTTGATTTTTTTTAATATGTTACTTGGACACTATAATAGGAGAAATAGATAATAAAAGTTAATTTCAATATTTTTCTTTTATAACAAAATATTAGTTCTAAATTTGTACATACAGTAGAACAACTCTCATCTAAAATTTCGACTTCTTCCACGGATTTAGGGAACCAGATAACGTTGTTGCATGTAGGGTAGGACGTACAGCCAATGTATTTAGAACTATCATCCCTTTTACTTTTTAAAACCATATTAGAACTACACTTAGGACATTTAAGAATAGGAATTTGTTCAACAGGGTCAGGAATTTCTGCTTGATGAGCAGTCACCGGTTGTTCATCAAGATACTCTCCTAGAGCAGTGTCAATCATGTTTGCTTTTGTCAAAGCTTCCCGAAATACATCTCGGTACTTAATAATTTGCTGTTGTAACACTTCTCCAGGTTGTTTTACCCCATCGCAAATTCTGTAAAAATTAAATTATGATTTATCGAATTATGATTAAATTGATTAATCTAATTCAATGTATTGGACAAAAAACTCACAATTTTAGGTCGTTTTCTTGTTCAGATCTCAGATGAGGCTTAGACATATGAAATCCCATTCTGTCATATCCCATAACTAGTCCAATACCAAGCTTTCCAGGAATCAGATATTTATTATCTTTTAAACCAACGTACTGTCGGGATTTTATAGTTTCTATGTGTTCTGCGTGTGTAGCATCTGTACCAATACCGTGCTTGTCCATTAAGGCGATAAGATCAGCTTCGGTAAGAAGATTAGGAGGCGAAGTTGCTTCTTCAACCATGTCAATAGAGGTAGGCATGAATTTCTGACCACGTTCGTATATATGTATTTCTTTAGAACTCCATTTTTCATAAATATAAACTTCAAGATAATTCTTAGCTATAATTTGCAAGCCATTCGTTACAAATTTTTCACCTGCTATGTCGATTTCGACTATTGTTTCAAAACCTTCAGCATTTTTTGAAACACACGCTAGAAAATGCCTTACTACAAATTCATAAACTCTCGCTTCATTCCCTAAAAGTCAAATGTATTTTATATTAAACATCAATCCTTTTCAATCCTTTGTATTCTTTTTATTAAAAATAAAAATAATACCCTGCAATGAATCTGTAAATTTTGTAGGATGAATTGGAGGATGAGCTTGATCACTCTTTTTTCCTTGTCTTGGTGTAATGCCTTCTTGCAATACTCGCTGCGCAAATCTACCCCAAGGAGCGTGCTCTGCCGATTGCATAGTAACTAAAGACGTTAAATTCATTTCTTTTGGAAAAATATTTGTTTCTGTTCTTGGATAACTAATAAAACCTTGCGTGTACAATTTTTCGGCGATTTTCATTGTTTCTTTAGCACTAAGCCGCAATTTACGTGAACCTTGTTTCTCTAATTCCTAGAAAAAAAAAATTTGTTATTTTAGTTTTTTTAAATTTTTATATTTGTAAGAATAGAAAAAATAAAATTTACAATTGTGTCTAATGGAAGTGGTCTCCATTTACTTTTAGGTTTGCTTGTAACTTTTTCTACTGTAGCTTGTGGATTTTCTTGACAAATGTCTAAAAAGACCTCGCAAGGTAGTTTTTCAAATAGCCTTGTACGACCCCATCTGTATTATAACAAATTTAAAAGTAGTTAAAAATTTTAGTGTTAAATCTTATGTAAAAAATTTTTTGTTTATGTACCTAAATTCAACAGCAAGATCATTTTGTTCGTGTATAACTTTCAGTTTCCAATAAGGCTCTGATTCAAACCTTTCAATAGCTAAAAATCTTTCTACAACAAATCCTAATGTCGGAAATTGACATGGCCCATAACTTATAAGCATTTCTGCCAAATTTCTAGGAAAAACTTTTTGTAATCTCATAGTTTGAAATCTTGTAAATGCAGCACCTTTATAATAAAATAAAATAATTTAATGGTATTTTAATATAATAAGAAAGAAAAATATATTTATTTTTTACCTATCCTTAAATCTAATTCACTTCTTACATCAACAGCATCACTAAGAGCTTTATTTGGCGCTTCCAAATTTTGGAGAGCTCTATCAACCGAAATCTGAGTAATTTCAGAAAATTTTGCTCTGAAAAAATATTACATTAAAAACTTATTTCAGATTTCTAAAATCTTATTTTTATAATTAATATTTTTATAAATTTACCTGTACACTTTAATGTTAGGCTTTACAGCCTGACAAACATTTATTATTTCAAAACCTATGTTTTCTCCTTCTCTATCACAATCAGTCCATATTATTAAGGCATTACAGGATTTTACTTCTTTTTCTATAGACTTTTTGATTTTCTCATAAGATGTCTCTGGACATTGTTTTATTACCGGTGCTTCAAAAAGACTAAGTGGAGGACAACCATACCACTTACGATAGGCACCTGTGAATTCAAAAGTTAGCATGTGTCCAGAGACAGAGGTCATAACCATCTGACAATCTTGATTCCATAGCCGAACATTAAATTCATAAATTTTATTGAACTTTGACAGGCCTTCTCTCTAAAATATAATACTTTAAATTAAGTCTAAGCTTTGTTTAAAATACAATTAATTATTTGTAACTACCCTTCGTGCAGTGCCTCTTGACAAATGTGCTGCAATATTTTTAGCAGCATCATTTTTTTCAGCAACATTTAAAACCTTCATGGTTTCAATTTTTTGACAATTTAACTTCACACCAACATTTGAAAACCGTTTTGAAAATTGGACTAATAAGTTTTTTTTAAAATGTACTGATATATTTACACAGAAAGATAAAACCTGCATAACTTTTATCATGTGTTGTATAAAAATTTGAAAAATTCAACAAAAAAAGTTTTTCATTGAATAGGTTATGTTCTTTAGATTCGCAAAACATGATTTAGTAGTTCATTAAATGTACATATGTATGTATGGTATTTGCCTTTAAGAATAAAAATCCTAAATTACAAGTTTGTAGGCCAATCTATAATTATCAGATTCTATTTTAAATGGGTCTTTTTCATTTTTCTAGTCAGCATCAACGTTCTGCTTTCGCGCGAAAATCACTTTTAAACTCTGTTTACATTATAGTAACGTAAAATAATTTCGCAAAATACTCTTTCACTATATAATATATTGACTATATATAAAATTGACTATTTAATTAAATTAATTAAAAAATTGAATTCACTAAACTGAATGCAAAAGCGTATGTAAAACGTCAAATACAATCTATAGTGCATTTCGCGCCTTTTCAAGATATTACAGACTAAATCACGTGGCTTATAAAATTTTTTATTACGATTTTTTTTTCAATTTTACGCAAAAAGATGAAGTTATTATTCAATATTAATTAAAATATTTAATTTTTGCTTTTAAAAATGAAATATTATAGAAATTATATGTAATTTTTTAACTTTTTTCAGGCAGGAATTTTTTCAAATTGATTATATATATATATTTAATTTAGGCATTTTTATTTGAAGATTATTTGAAGAGACGAAGAAGAAAAGAAAAAAGAACAAAATTTATTACAGTATAGTATTGTATTGTATTGTATTTAGTTATGGAGAAGTTGATAATTTTTCTCGGATGATTTTGATTAATGTAGCACCCTAAAGCGTTTTAATCAAGTTTTAAAAGATCCAAATAACAAATGTAAAGTTCATGTATTCAATGGATACAAATTTCACAACCAAAGTGTCTATGACAAATACTTAAAATTATCATCATAATTATTTTTCACCTTGCAATGATGTCACCAAAAAAGTCTATAGAGCATGTAATATTCGCGAATGAAAAATCCCGGCTCTACCATATCGATTCGTCGCGAGTTGCGACCGTTGAACCGCGCGCTCGAATTGCTACCGCGTGTTTACTCCCGCGCAAAAACATCTATTTCGCAAAGCAGCATAATAGCAATTTACTCCGCAAAAACATCAGGTTCGAATTCACGTTCTCTCTCTCTCTCCGCCAAAGTCTCACAAAAACAAAGACCGAATGTTGTGAGGCGACCGCCCGAAGAAGCCGCTGCAGAACCCGAGAGGATGGCGAATTTCGAAGTGCATTTCCCGCAGGAGGACCAGCCCTCGCGAATTAAGAAGTGGAAGGTCTCGAAGGGCGCGATGGTCACCGCCGGCAGGGTCCTCCTCATCTACCAAGATGTGGCTACTGGGAAGGTGGAGAAAAAAATTAAGGCCACCCAATTTGGTCGAGTGGTTGAGCTCGTCGCCAAGGAGAACGACGTTGTGCATCCAGGGTAGAGAGAACACATAACCTATAAAGAGCGTGTTTCTCCACTTGTTGTTTGTTTTCTTGTTTCTTTGTTTCTTTTTTAGCAGCAGCTTTTACAATTCTGGAAATATTTAGCTGTTTCAAAATGTTGAGATGTTGACGAGAATTTATACACTATTTTAAACAAATTTTCCATTGATAAATTCATATAGACTAATGAATTCATCTACTCATAGATTTTTTGCAAACTTTAAAAGTAAATTTAAGATTGTTTACTGATGGTTAAATAAATCAAGTAATATTGTTAATATAATTGCATTAATTAAGCTCTACTATTTACCTGCAATGCTTATCACATTATTCTGATAGAACTGTAAAAATTTATTTTTTAATAACAAAAAATAATATTTTATTTTGATATATTTATAATTAATAAAATATATTTTTAATTGATCTAATTAATGATTATTTAATTCATTAATTATATTGCTATTTCAGGCAAATAATGCTTATTATAGAAGGATGTAAACATCCAACAGTTATGAAAGATCTGTGTGCAGAATGTGGAGCTGATTTAAGAGAAGAGTTAGCATCAAACCCAGATAAAACAGCAATAACCCAAGCAGTTGTTCCTATGGTTCATAGTATACCAGAATTGAAAGTTACAGCTGAATTGGCTGAAAAAATTGGAAGAGAAGACAAGGAAAGATTATTAAAACATAAACAGTTGGTATTATTAGTTGATCTTGATCAAACAGTTGTTCATACTACAAATGATAATATTCCTGCTGATCTAGAGGTAAACATATTAAATTGATACAAATTAATTTCTATTTATCACCTTATTCAACACTTAATTGTTTCTCTACTCAATATAGGATGTCTACCACTTTCAACTCTATGGTCCAACATCACCGTGGTATCATACAAGATTAAGGCCACATACAAGAAGCTTTTTTTCAGAAATCAGTAAACTTTATGAATTACATATTTGTACATTCGGAGCCCGACAATATGCTCATAAAGTAGCTTCACTACTGGATAATGATGGAAAGCTCTTTTCACATAGAATACTATCAAGGGATGAATGTTTTGATCCGCAATCCAAAACTGCAAATCTTAAGTACATACATGTTTTATTTATAACTCTAATTTTATTTTTTCTTTTTTAAAATCTTTTTTACTATTTTACAGAGCTTTATTTCCCTGTGGAGTCGACATGGTTTGCATTATTGACGATCGAGATGATGTTTGGCAGGGTTGTGCAAATTTAGTTCAAGTAAAGCCTTATCATTATTTCCAACATACGGGTGATATAAATGTGCCTCCAGGATTGGGAAAACATGATGACCCTACTCCAGCGAAGTCTCCTACTGACGAAATTCTAAAAGATGTTGAGAAAAGTGTAAATGCTGAAAATGGAGAAAATAAAGATGAAGGTAAAGATGATGAAGTACTCGATAATGAAAATAATCCCAAGAATTTTGATAAACCTAAATATGTACTAGAAGGAGTATATAAGCAACTCCCTGAATCTGAAGAGAAAGAAAAAACTGCTGAGAAGGATCAACCTGAAGAAAAAGAAAAAATTGAAAAATCTGCAGATAAAGAAAAAACTAATGATGAGAAGTGTGAGAAGGTGAACAAAGATGATTCTGAAAAGCCTGAAAGTCAAGAATCTTGTGATAAAAAAGAAAGCAAATCAAGGAATGGAAGAAGAAGACATAGGAAAGATAAAAAAGAAAAATTTAGAGAAGAAGAAGTAGAATTACCACCAATTGAAGGTCAAGAGTGGGAAGACACAGATGATTATTTATTGTATTTAGAAGATATACTTAAAAGGATCCACGCAGAATTTTACTCAGAAACAGAGACTGAATATAGAATAAAATCTCTTAGAGAAATTATTCCAAAAGTTAGAGCTCGTGTTTTAGATGGATTGTGGTTTACTTTTAGCGGTCTTGTACCTAATAATCAAAGACTTCATCAGAGTCGAGCCTACAAAGTAGCAAGAGCATTTGGCGCACAAGTAACTCAAGTATGTTCCTATTTATAATAGTGTAATTTATTAAATCCTTATTTATTATAAATTAACATAATTTTATATTTTTAGGATCTTACAGACCAAACAACGCATTTAATTGCTATTCAACCAGGAACGGTTAAAGTGAGGGCAGCTAAAAGGGGAGCAAAAGTTAAAATAGTGAATCCAGATTGGTTGTGGACTTGTGCAGAGAGGTGGGAACGCGTAGACGAACGTTTATATCCCTTAAAAGAAGTATCTGTGCACAAGGTTAGAGAAAAACTTTCTTCGATTTACAGAAAATTTTTTCGATTTTATATTTTACCAAATTTCATTTTCAGTTTCAATTTTTAATTATATCCTTATTAGTTATTTAATTATTTTATATTTATTTATTTATTTATTTATTTATAAGTTACGAAGTATCTATTAAGTTATTATATACCTACAACGATTGAGTAACCGTAGGCTCGCGAATTCAGGAAGCCGCCCGCGCATTGCAGTACTCCCGATCTGGAAGACCTTACTCCAAAGAACGAAGATAGCTTTGCCAATACTATCAATCCTTTGATGGTATTCAGTCAGGAAGAGATTGCAAACATGGACAAGGAGGTAGAAGAGGATATGTCAGACTTTGATAGTTTGGATGAAGATGAGGAAAATCTACTTAAAAGAGCACATGAGTCAGATTCCAATGATGTTTATGGTTGTAAGTTATATAAAGAAATGTGGCAATTAATTAATTAAGTGTTATTGTATTCTAAAAGATATGCACTGAAATTGGTTTTAAACATATTAATTGTAGATGATGAAGAGTATTCGCGAGGATGTGATAGTAAAAAAAAGAAAAAATCCGACAGCGATAGTGAGAGTGAACGTGGCGAAGACGATGACGATGACGACGACGATCCTGTAACACGATTTCGTCGTGGTGAAGATCTGCCTGATGACATTGATCTCGGTGACAATTCTCAGGACTCGGTATGTGATCTAGAAGCCGAAGATATGGAGGATGAACGAGAGTGGAATGCAATGGGAGCAGCTCTCGAGAGGGAATTTCTTTCTGATTGATTTTATCATAACGATTAGAAAGAAGCAGAATTTTAAAAGACTTTTGTGAAAATGACTATTAAGCGATAGCGTGATGGAAACCATGAAGTGAAAGTTTACCTTTTGTATGAAAAGAAGAGAAGAGAGGTTATTTGATAGTAGTTTGTTAAATAATGAAAAAAGATTATATATATAAGCTAACATGTTTCTTCAAGCATTTAGAAAGATTTCTAAATTAAAATTTGTTTCTACTGTTTCTTCTGGCTTTATCACGTTCCATTTTTTTGTGAAATTGATTTGGATTGATGTACAGATGATTTTATAAATTTTCTTATTATATGTTTAATTTTAGCCTTTAACTAATTAATGTTATTCAATTTTAATGAAATTAGCATTACATAGAAACAAATAGGCAGTGAAGTATCATTATTAAAATAAATTGCAAATGTAAATAAAAAAAAAACATTTAATTGATTTTTCAAATTCTACAATGCTTGAAAAGACATTATCTAGGTCAGTAATACATATGATTTTTCAAATTCTTTATATTTAGACAAAAATTATACCTAATTACTTAAAAATTATTGAAAATAATTGTAAATACTTCAATGGTATTTATTATTAGGTGTAATTTTAACTTATTATTTACGTAAACTCTGTTTTTTTAGTTATATCTACATGATGAAAATTTGTCTGTCAAAGCAATAAAAAAAATTATTTATTTAATTTTTTATGTATTATTGAGAAAATGTATTTAAGTTGAATCAAAATGTTTATTATTATGGCCCTAAAAATATTGAATCTGAATATCCAGAAATTTTCCTATATAGTTTAATGTAGAAATCAGATAATGTTACTACAAAAGAATAATATTGTTTTCTTGGCTACCACTTTTTATTTATTAAAATGATAGTATACACTAAGAGTGTAAAAAAGAAAAACCATATTTGATACTTTAACTAGTAGAAATAAACATTTTATAAATAAATTGTCTATATTAAACTTTATTCAAACACTATAAATTTGTGGATCATTTGGATCTTCATAATATTTCTTGTACACTGGTTTATTTGTAAAGTCTTTCGTATCTTCTAAATATCCTCTAGGTGGTGCTTTGTCATAATCAAAGGCATTTTCTGATTTTCCATACAGTTCATTTGCTTCTTTAATATCATCTCTGTATTTGCTGGCTGTAATCTTTTTACCTGTGATAGGATCGGTAATATTTCCTAGTGGAAATACAACTTCGATAACCTAATAAAAAAATATTTTAATTATAAAAGTATCAAAAGGGATCTAAAATTTTTATTTATTTTTAATTTTTAATGTAACATAAGCTATTAGTTACAACAATGTGGTTATGTAATAAGAATAGTCAAATTTGTCAATTAATCAAATAGTAAGTAATCTAAGACTTACCTTATGATCAATTAACCTTGTTAATTTATCTGGTAAACTCTGTATTAAAACCATATCTCCACTTTTGCACAATTTTTGAGGATCATAAGCATAAACAAACTCATGTTTTCTAAAATGCTGAAAAATTCAAAAACAGCAGATTTTTTAATTCTAACCTCGAAATTGATTACTAAAGATTTTAACGACGACAAGAAATAGCATACCATGTTGATGTATGTGTCATATTCGAAAACAGGAACCTTTATCTTTGCTGCATTGGATTTTAAAGAAGGCACGCATTTTCCCATTAAATATTTTACACTTTTTTTAGCAGCCTCTTTTGCCATTATTTTTCTAATATTTTAGGTTATGTATCTGGCCCAGATAACTGCAAGTGCCGGACGAGACATTGGAGAAATTCGAATTTGCTTAGGTGATCACTGATCAGCAAGCAGTATTGTATGGAGGATTATGGGTTTCTGGTAAATAATTTTTCTTTAATTTCTTTTCAAAATTATAACTTAAAATTGATTTAATATTTTAAATTTAATATATTGAAAATTTGTAATTATAGAGTCAGGAAAAGTTGGAGGTATATATGAAGAGAACGAAAAACTAAAAAAAGAAGAAATTGGCCAAGT